>VWYP01005205.1:16598-40036 GCA_013400435.1 Pycnonotus jocosus | reverse complement strand
TAAAAGAACATTCAAATTGCTTGCTACATCTCCAAAGCATCTTTATGTTGTTCCTATTGCTAGGTAAGACTTTATCCCTTGCATTTCTGATCACAGGACACGCCACTAACCGAGTTTTTCTTATCCACACATAAGGCACTGAATACGACAGACAGTCTGCTCTAAGTATCACCCCAAATTCCCTGAAATATTGCACAGCCTGAGCTGGAGCTGTCATGTTCACACTGTCTCACAATACCTAAACCAGCCAGATTAAAGACAGTTCATACATTTCAATAAACAATGCTGTTATGCTTCCTGATTACACAGAACACTCACAGACAACATCCTCCAGCCTTCTCCAAAGAAAACCAAACCAAAACGTGCCCAGAACCTGATGCACATGTGCACATGCCCTCACACTTTGCTGTGAGTCTTTCCATCATTAGGGAAAGATAAATATTGCAGTTGACTGGCCCAAGCAGCCTGTGCTTCTATTGCATTTACTAGATAGCAGCAGTGCTAGAAAGTAATCAGTGAGCATCCAAAAGATGTTTTCCTAATACTAAGAAGATTGAAAAGGGCTTAGTATCTTTAATAGTTTTACATCAAAGAGGATTATAACAAGCAATGTAACAAATGCCCAAACTGGATTGACTTTGTACACAAAGCTTAAATCTCCGGGCCTTCAGGGAATTATTGATACACACATAGAAACACAGGGATGCTGGAGTGAGCCACTGATCTTTGTCTGGTTTTGTGTGCCAGGGCAAGCCCCTACCTGGCAGATCACACACCTGGGCTGTATCAGCCAGGATAAATCAACCATGAGCCAGCACTGTGCCCTTGTGTCCTCCAAGAAGGCCAGTGGTGTCCTGGGAGCATTAAGAACAGTGTGGCCAGCAGATCAAGGGAGATCATCCTCCTCCCCTGGTCTGCCCTGGTGGGGCTGCACCTGGAGTATTGCATCCAGCTCTGGGCTCCAAGAAAGACAAGGAACTGATGGAGAGGGTCCCCTGGAGGGCTACAAAGATAATTAGGGGACTGGTCTCTCTTATGGGGATGAGCTGGGCCTGTTCAGCCTGGAAAAGAGACTGAGAGGGGATCTTATCAGGGCACACAAATATCTTATAGGCAGATGTCAAGAGAATGAGGCCAGATTCTCTCCAGCAGTGCCCAGTGACAGGACAAGGCACAGCAGGCACAAAATGAAACACAGGAAGTTACATCTACATATGAGGAAAAGCTTCCTTACTTTGAGGATGACAGAGCACTGGAACAGGCTGCCAGGAGAGCCTGTGGAGTGTCCTTCTCTGGAGATATCAAAAATATGCCTGGATAGGATCGTGTGCAGCCTGTTCTACATGAACCTGCTCCACCAGGGGATTGGACTTGATGATCTCCAGAGGCCCCTTCCAACCCCAGCCATTCTGTGATAGGTGCCCAAGGCCACAACGAGAAAGACAGAATTAAAACAACCCATTTAGATGAGATCAGCAGTTCTGAACCAATAAAATTACGTTGGATTAAAGAGAGAAGACACCAAATTATGCTGACCACCTCTGCTGTTGTCACATGCAAAGTGATCAAATCAGCTGCCTCTCTGTGCTTCTGTTTCCTCAGCTATGGACAAGGACAGGAATAATCCTTTGTTCTTTGCTTTAAGCAAAACCAGTAACATCTGCTGATCCAAAGAGGTGGACACAAAGCATTTGGAAGCATGGAAGTACTACCTCCAGGAACAGTTTACTCCCAGCCAGCAGGGGCTGCAACAAAGACTGCAGAACAACAGACCAGATGAGATACATTTTCAAAAGTGCATTAGATTCCAGAAGTGCTGGATGAAATGCTGACAGATTGCTGTCCTAAACCCACCTCAGTGAAACTGTATTGCCCTCAGGAGTTCCTTTGGAACTGCTGCTCAAGATCTACTCAGAGGGAACAAAATTCTCACACACAAGGGTGGAAATCTCACACACAAGGGTGGAATTTGAGGATTTCAACATGGCACACCAGAGACACTCTGCCAGTACCCTGAGTGCTAGCACACCTCAGTGCCAGGAGCTTTCAGGTGTATGCAGAAGACCAGCAAGGACAAAAATTGAATGCGTTTTTGTACACTGTATTTACACTCACATTGCTAACGTTGTACAAGCACTGCTGCACTGCAGCCAGCTTTGTTTCTGAAACAATTATTTTATATGCATCCAGTGACAGTCATGATTTTCAATGTAAACTGGCAGTAAAGGGCCTTTAGAGCAGCATCTGGGATCTAACAGTCTCTTCCTACAAGTTTAACTTTTTGATGACTCATTTTCAGTCTTTTTCCTTTCTCAGCCCTCCTTGCAAGACTTACTTACATTAACAACAACAATTTAATCAATCACAATCTGCAGAGGCCTCTTAGGGACACATTCCACAGATCAAAGCAATTCCAACAAAAGGTCATTCTATTGTTTCTCTTTAGCCATAAGAGCTGGCAATGATAAAAAAAAAATTCACCTTTTTCGCTACCTGAAGAAAAATTCACTGTTCACTATTAATACAAAGACAATAAATAATAAATGAATTGGAGAAATACCACAAGCTGTGGGAGAAGAGAGAACACAGGCTTTTCATCACGTTTTCCTCATCCATATTTATGAATCCCTCAGGTTTTTCTGGGTAATCTGAATAAATGGATTTTGGATGATATGAGCATGATAAGAAAACTGCTTTCCATGAAGCAAGGGAATAGAACTGTGGACATAACAGAATTAGAGATGCTCATGATGTAGGTGCAGTTGCATTCATTACAGGAGGGACCACAACATCACTGAAGAACATTTACTTGTGTAACAACTTTAAAATGGTAACAACCCTTCCTATGACCAGCTGCTGAGCAGAACAGAGCCACACTGAGGCCTTAATATATCTAAACATTAAGTATGGGTCAACATTCTAATAAAAGAGTGCCTTGTGGAAATTACAGAGAAAGGATGGACAGAATTAGTTTAAAAGTGCCTTTCAAAGCCTAGGCTGTTTCAGAGTAGTAGAGGATCTATTTTACATTAAAATGTTTCATGTATAGATACACACATCTCTCAATATGCACCAAAATGGTTAAGAATGACTTATTTGCCTGGAAAAACTTTAAAATCTAGAACCAGAAGTTAAAAAGAAAACCAAAACAAACAGCAGGAAAAGAAAACCCAAAAGGAGCCCCAAAGCCAGACACAATGGTGGGCAGAACCCAAGTCCACATGCAGACAAGGGTCAGAAAAGGACTGTGTGAAAGCAGCTGCTCACAATACCTAAAAATAGCTTAGCATTCCTCCTTTTTGGTAAAGCTCCACCAGATGCTCCTGGTACCTTCTGGAAAGAGAGAAAGAGACAATTAAAAATCCATCAAGTGAGACAACAGTAAATCTGCATTAACCCCCTCCTATCAAATCACAGCCCTTGACGAGCAGGAATGTAAATGCTCTTTGGTCACCTCTGACACAAGAACCCATCAATGCCCACCACCCCACAGAGAGAAGGAGCCTCCACCTGAGTCCTTCACTCTTGGCTTGCTGGCCAAGGATCAGAGGGTGTCTCACAGCCACCAAGGGGGACAGCTGCTCTGTCACCAAGACAGGGACACCCAGCACCTCCCAAACCTCTCTCCACTAGATCCCCAACAGTATTTCTTAATGGCTAAAGCTGAATTGGAGAGAAGAAAAGGATTTTATTTGCATAAAGGATTCAGCCCTTCATAACTAATTCCAGCAGGAACGCTTTGCTTTGATCTGTTAGTTCAGTTAATTTCCTTCTATCCAGAAAATTTCCATCAGGATCTACGGATCTAAACCTGCTTCCATTAATCCAAATTACCACTCTGTCTTCTAAATATTAGAAAGTGCAGAGGAAACTCGACAACACCCAAGCAACTGTTTAGTGGGGGATTTTATTATATTTTTTAACTTAAGCACCATAGCAGAAAACAGTTAACTTCCAAATGAGATTAAGTTTCACTACTTTTCCAGTTCAGAACATCTCAGACTACAAGAGAAAACACAGCTAACTGAGGAAATGTCAAAGTCAATGCACTTACTCCTTAAGCTGTTTATTAAATGGCACAATTAAATCAAATTAAATCAAAAAAAGCCTCTGTGGCTATTTGGTGCCAAGATGATGCATGATGCAGTGTGTAATGTTAGTGTAACTGGCAAGGTTGTTAAGCAACTTTTTTTTTTTTTTTTAATAATAATATTGGGATACAACAGGTGGAGAGAAAGCAGCCAAGAACCTGTCAGCCTACAGGGAAAGTTCATATTCGCCTCTGCCCCTTCGCAGGCAAAAGGGTCACATATTTTGGGTGGTTCTCTTCACCATGTAAATAAAGCTCTGGCCTAAGCAAACTGCTTTAATCATCAGTGAGGTCTTATACATCATAGGAAAATTTTCCATTCTTAGAAAGAGCAGATGCTGACAAACACCCTTTGACTGCATTTAAGAACAGAATCCATTATCCACGTAGAAAAGCCCTAGGGAAAAGTCAGGGTTGCAACTCCAACAGTTAAAATAAAAATAAAAATTCCTCAATGAACTGAAAATAATATGCAGAACATTTCCTTCTTTAATGCTACTGGAATTTAACAAGTGGGAAGGAAGTAGCCAGGAATCTATTTAAAATCCTTTTTAAAAAGCAGTAGCAAGAAACAACATAATCTAGTTGCAAATACATTATGAATAAATTACACATTCTCCAAGGACTATATTTCCAGAACAAAAAAAAATTGGTTTTTAAAATACTAGGAAGCTCCAATTGAATTCTTATGTCACCAAGTGTGATATTTTCAAAGTCATTAAGGCTAGAGATTTCAAAGAGAAAGAATTCACACGGAGTGTTTGTATTTAACTCAGACTGGCAATGATTTCAGTTCAATTTTTCTAAATGCAAATACATCAGAACTGAAGATGCTCAATACTCCTGAAACACCCACACCTGACAGTCTTTTCTTACCTTGTCAGAAATCACTGAAAACATTCTCCATTCACAAACCCATTTTTGTTTCTAACAGACATGACACACCCAACAAATGGGAGAGACAGGAGGCATCAGCAGTGGCATTAAATTCCATTTGTGATGCTCCTTGGACAAGGTGACAGTGCAGCCTGTTCTGCTGTCTCTCACTTTTTATAACACCATCATTCCTGGATAACATCCAGAAACCCATCCCTGTAAGAAATCTTTGTGCTTCTCTGCCCAGGGTTTTCAACAGGGTTGAGATATCATTATAGCACCAAGCTAAAGCTCTGCCTGGAAATTAATAGCAGTTGTATAAAAGTCATACACTGCAGGAAAGAGGCTGATTTAAAACTTCTGAAGAACGTAACTCTGTGGAAAAGGGAAAATAAAATATCAAATTCCTTTATTTAGCTAAGAATTTTACCAGAGGGTGCTCCATAACTTGCACTTGTGTCCATCTCTGATGATTCAGGAGATGCCCCTGGTGTTGTACTGCCACAGGCAGATGCTCCAGCCCTGCTTGAGCCAGCAGGCTGAAGATGTGACCCTTGTTTTCTAATTGAATTGTGACAAGATACACAACTGACATTTATCCCAAACATCTTGGGAAGCAACCCAGGATTTCTGCAGCAATGTAGTGCATTCTGCAAGGATGATGCCAAGGGAACCACGGGCAGGAATAGCAGCCTCACTATAAGAATCTTAAGATAGCATACCCAATGCCTTTGGCTTTACTGTATCCTACACCATTAAAAGCTTGGCTTCCAAAACAAAACCACAATGGAGCATGTGCCAGACACTTCATAAAACACTTGATGTTTCACATTGCTGAAAGGAAAACACGGACAACACTTAAGAAGCAGAGTCATGACAAAAAAAAAAAAAAAAATCCAGTGCTAATATATGAGGAATCCTGGCTGTGAGCCCTATTAGATGATGCAATATTCACCTGCACTGTGTAGTCAAACCCTGTTTCCTGCCACATGACCCAGAGAACCAGTGCTTTGCCACCTTCCAGCTCAGAGCCAGCCCCTCTGCTACATCATGATTCACTCAGAGAAAAACAGGAACCACTGAACTTCTTCAGTCAAAGGGGTTTGCAACACCAAACAATGGCTGGGATATTTGTCTCTCAATTTTGGAGTTCTTCAGCCTAATCTTTACCAGGAAAGGAGTTTTTGAGGCCTCATTTTTAACCCCAGTTTACCTTAACTTTCTGGAAGAAAGTTATATACAAGGAAAGCTGACAGGATTTCTGCCCACCTGTCTCAGGAGTGTTAAATTCAGTCAGAAGAACCATTGCTAAAACCATACTAGGCTCTGCAAATACTCCGTTAACAGAGTGAAGGAAAATGTTGGCATTGTCTTTAGAAAGAAAGGCAATTCCAAAGTATAACAAACATCCTTTACCATGTCCTGGAGGACATGCAATCTACCTCACCACAAATCTGATAAAACATGAACAGTCCTCTATTGGAAATAAGGTAAGTGGTCAGAGAACTTTACATAACTCAAGGCCTTCATCCCCCAGGGGAAGCATTGCTGTAGAATTAGAAACAAGGATTCTAACCCACTCCAAGCAGCTATTTTCAAGCCCTCTAACTTGCCAGTAGAGACAGAGCTTATGGAAGTGTGAGCTATAAGCAAACCCAATGCTTTCCATATAGATCAGGTCAGAAGTAATTAAGTCTTTTAAAGATGCCAGACAAACCACAGACAAACAGAGGTTATAAAGCTTGTAAGTTTATAAGGTTATAAGTGACTGCTGGTATGCAGTGATGGTAGGGAAGTGCAGTGAACATGAGGTTGTATGTGCACACCCATGTGTGGGGAAAGGCTAAGTGAGGGTCAATGTGTCTCTAGAATCCAGCATTAATTTAGACTAAGCTTAAGATCCCAGGCCCGGTTGGGGTTTAATTGTACAGGAATCTTAGGATGAAAAGTAGTCCTGTCACCCTGAGATGAAAGCTCATAGGAAAAGTAGATCTCAGCAGATTCCAGCCATATCTAAGCTAAACCCAGTAATTGCATGCTTGAAAGGCAGGTTTCAGAAATGCATTTAGCTATGTATAGTGTGCTCATAACATGCAGACAAAATGTATGTGATACACAGAAATGAGAAGTGAAAAACATCAGTGACAGTCAGGAAGGAGCTGCCTTTAAGGTTTGACTCTTTAGGGCTTTTGATTCATCTCAGAACTGAAGCAATAGGATTGGTTGGGATCCAAGCACCTGGATTTGATACCCAGCCCCAAGCCTGAATGTGTGCATTTCAGTCACTCAGGGCTTGGTCTGTGTCTGAAATGCATGACCCAAATGAGCACAGGAGACACAAGAGCTGTCTTTGGGAAGGCCCAGGTCTCACCTGTATCACGTGGCGTTTCAGGTGCAGGTACACACACTGTCCTGTCTTCCGGTAATGCCTTTCCATGTGCTCTCTCCCAAAGCCCAGGAACGTGTTCATGCACACATAGAGACCTCCTTCTGAATCCTGCAGGGAATGACACAAACAGTTACAGCAGGGAAGAAACAGGACAGCACAGGAAGGGCCCAGCACACAGGAAAAAAACCCCAAGAATTGCAGACCCTTTCTGTTATCAGGCATGCACTTAAAATATGGCTTTCATATTATGGTGCTTACACTATCAGTCCTCTAAGAAACTTCCCCATCACATCACATATCATAACACATCATCCCACAGCCTACAGAAACTCCTTGAAATGAGCTATCTTGCAACTACAGATTAGTGAGTGGCCAAATTGGAAGTCTAGAAGTTAGTCTTGAAAAATTCCACTTGAGTGCACAATCCACAGAGGATTCTGTTCATAGGCACAGAAATTTGTAAAGCATAGAAATAAGTATGAGCATTTATTTGAAATAGCAGGATTTCTTGTGGGCATTTGATTGCAAGAATATCATTCCAAACCAGAAGCACAGCAGAGTTGATGGTCCAGGGACTCTGCCACAGCTTGTACAACTGATCACAATCTTGTCCGAGAAAAAATGATGCCAAGTGACCTCACAGTCCTTGAAACTGAGTAACAAAAACTTGGAAAGTGTTTTGTGTGCATTCTTCAGTATCTATCAGGGATCGTCTCCATTCATGCAACTACAGAGCTTGGAGACAAGGGCATTACAAAGGGAATATAAAGACATATACTCCTGCTGCTGATCACAAATGCTGTAACGTGATCAGTAACGTAACTGGCATCCCTTTTTGCTCTCCCTAAAACTGGGTGTTGATGCTGACAGTTACCAGGGTCTTGTTCAATTTCAGCACTGCTCTAAGATCCCTCCTACATCAGACTGCCAGCAGGACTTTCAGTCCTCTGCTCAGTGATGTTGGATTAATTTTTTCAAGCCCTCTAACATGTATTGTTTTGAGTAGGTGGTGCATAACAAAGATTGAGCCTTTCAGAAGTTCTGTGACCTCCCTTCTATTGTGAGTGTGTTTGTGCTATTGGATAGCACAGAACATCTTGAGTTAAATTCCCCCAAGAACAACATGAACTACACTCATTCATAGGCACCTCAGAAGTAAATTATATTAAAAAAAAATGAAAGTAAGGATCATTATCTCCAGAAACAAGTTATATTGGACACATACATGTTGCCTATTCTTCTATCCAGCATTCCAAATCCTTCTGTGTTACCTCTTTCTGTGAGAAAGTTATGGATGCGTCCTGTACAAGAGGATCCCAGAAGTACCCAGTCTAAATAAAAACACACAGTGTTGTCACTCTAGGGTCTCAGGAATTTGTTTTAAGTTTTGTTTTCTTGGAGATCATTCTCTCTTGTTCTGGAGGGAATCCAAGAGACACTGAACCATTTCTCAGGCAGCCTATGACAACAATCTGACACTTTCAGTATCGGAGCTAAATGTAGACTCTGAGTAAGTTGGTTGTGGTTACTAACAAAACAGTTGTTACTCCAGGAGAACACAGGAAGAGTGTTCTCTCCCACAGCTTGGAAAGAAGTGGATAGACTGTTCAAAAGCCCAAAAGGTCAAAGTAAAACAGAAACCTATGTGAAAATGACACCTTTGTAGATGGCTGAGTAAAGGATTAGGCCTCTGTTTGGTGCTCAAAAAACATTTGACTATGATCTAAGACAAACTTTGTGCTGGTTAATTTAACCCCAATGAGCACACAAACACTTCTGGAAGGAATGATATTTTACATTGTCCGTGGCATGTAAATCTTTGTATTTGACATTCATTTTAGGTATGTGTGAAAGTTTATGCTGGAGGAAGACAGCTTATCTAAAGAACTGGAGACACTATTCTACACCACAAAAGTGTAAGTTGTCCTGACAGACAAAACCAGCATCTTTAGCTGGGTATTTTTTCCCCCTCATTTTGCTTGAGGATGCAGCAGACATGTAGTGTGAAGTTTAGGATAAAGTATTGTATAAACATTCTTTTCCCTTACCAATCTAATTTAAAAGCACTGATGGGGCAGAAGCTTGTACATGGTCATGCTCCATCACTGCCCAGAAGGCCACTCAAGGGCAGATTGGTCCTCCCACCTTCTAAGCAGAAGGAAAAGGGATTGCTCCTCACTGTATTTTTTCCTGTTCTTTGCTGCTAAGGTGCTCATGGTATTCCAGGTGCTTTATTCAGAGAGGGGAAACACACATCCCACACCAGAGAGAAAAGTATTAAAAAAAAAAAAAAAAAAAGGAGCTGCTCTTACTTATTTAGACACCAGATGATGTTTGGAGGAAGGAAAGAGGCAGAGAATGCACAGGGAAAGAGAGGTAAAATGCACCAGTTGCTCCCTCTTCAAACATGAGCACCAGCCCACGAGGACAGAGAGAGAGAGATCACCTCCTCATTCCACACTGCTCATGGCACCAGACACCAACAGCTTTCAAACACCACTAACCTGATGAGGATTTGAACTAATGACCTCCATCCCATTACCAACCCTCACGAACCATTTAGATCCCTCAGGGAAATTGAGGGTTTAGCAATTTCAGCTCCTGCGGTGCCTCAGACAACAATGGCTTTTACAAACACGAGGGCTGTGGTGATCTAACATGGAAAACAGTTGCAGACTGAGGGACAGTGTCTCATGCACAGGTGTTTGCTTTAGATCCTCTGGAACAATGGCAAAATTTGCTAATATGAGAGTAAAAAGGCACCTTGAGTCTCCACCAGTCTCCATACCCAAACATAAAGAATGAAAAGCTCATCCATCCTGTCACATATAAAGTAAAATGTACCAGTTATGACACAGGGTCACTGTCCTTGTGCATTCTGTCATGGTTTCCATTAGTGTTTCCCTACAAAATTCATGCCCATACAGAAAAGCTACAGGCTCTGCTCAGGGTGTCTGTTCATCAGGAACCACCATTAATTACTGCAGTCTGTGGTCACAAGAGTCTTCTTATAACTAGAATCCAATCTTTAATAAATTTGGAAAAGTTACAGGACCATCCCTAACGTACACACATTGCACTGGATCCCACAATAGTCTAATGAAATTACACATATTTTATTTCATGACAGGCTTAAAAAGAACAACAGATGTTCTGGCACTTAATATTCATCTCAACAACACACAATAATTTACAATGAGAAACAAAAGGAAGCCTGTCTCTCTGTCAGGTACCAGTACTACCTACATTGAAACAAGCAGGAAAAAAAACCACAGCAAACCACAATCAGCTGAATACAACAGGACGTAGAGATGGCTCCAGCAAACAAAAAGTTCATTTTTAAGTTTTCATTGCAGTAAATGTAGTTACTTTTGAGGTGAGGTGGGGGAACCAACACAAAAAAATGTGTGTTGAGGCCAAGACTATATTTAGTCACATTCAAAAGAAACATGGGATAGGAACAGTGGCATAAAGTCTGCCTTTTAGACAGCTGCCCTCTGTCACCCAAAGGTGACAAGAAAGTAATGGTGACTAAAGGAAAGCAAAAAAGGAATAATGAGAGAGTAAAATTGCGCATAAGGTGAAGAAAAGGGTAAGAGGGAGAAGCAACAGAATCAGAATAAGGAATGGAAGGACACTGACATACACAAACAATGATGTCAAAATACATACAAACAGTGAAGAGGAGCCCTGTAGTACTGGAAGTGGTGAAAGATGAGAGATGGGAAAAGAAGAGCTAGGTTGGGCAGAGAAAGAAAGGACAAAGGACATGGAAGTAGGAAACAAATTACAGGGTTTCCAGTAATTGGACTGTTTACTTGAAGTGCAAAAGAAATCCTCTCCCTGCTCTTCCTTTACAAAAGCAATGGATAGCACTGGATACTTCCCTACAAGCAAATTAATTCACAATTGCTTAACCAAGATTTCTGGTGCCTCTGTTGTAGCTCCTAAATGGGCACCTGGACAAGGCCAATCCAGTACAGCACTTAAAACATTTCCTGGAAAGAAAAAATCTGTGTGGGCTAGTCAGCCACTAAACCAAAACCAAACCTCCACTCCAAGAGGTGGATTGACTGCTCACACCCAGGTATAAATCACAGGTGGGCTCCAGAGCAGCACATGGGAATTCCAAAGCAGTGTCTTGGACAAGTCACACACACAGGCAGGATCAAGGCTTCACAGTTAGTGAGCAAGTACAATGGCAAAACTAATGCTGGGTCAGGAGTACTTCTAACCTGCAACCAGCAATAGAGAACTTCCACCCATCCATCACCACTGTTTGGGGTCAGTTTATCCAGGTGCAGACTTGTGAGCCCCTGGCAGAGGTGCCTGAGATCCACCAGGGCTGATTGCCAAGCTCCAGCCCAGCGCTGCAGCCCCAGCAGTGCCACCTGCACTGCTTCCACAGCACCTTACAGGTGGCGATTTTGCTTGGTGCAGAATCCTGGCTGTACAGCTCTGTTGGTCCCAAAAACAGTGTTGTACTTCCAGAAAAGAAAAGCTGGGGAGAAGAGTTGAGAGGAAAACTTATGGTTCCACAGCATTTCAGCAGAGCTCTAACATTGTCCATTCATTGCATCTCTGTATTTAACCTTTGACACTCTGGGTATCTCAGAATTCAAGTCTCTCTGCTACCCAAAATATTCCAGTCCGTCACCACTCTAGATAACAGGATGGTCAATGGCGCATAAAGATGCAAACACTTGAAAGATCCAAATTTAAATCAACCCCAAGGAAATGCACAATGCACATACACACTGCTTGTTCTCCCGAGCACCACACTTATTTCTCATGTGCCAACCACTGCAGGCACAACTTTTGCTGATGTTACCATTCTCCAACTTCAGAAGACCAGTGAGTTAACTGATGTGAACCTGTTGAGTGTCCTGGTGCATTTCCAGCCAGCAAAACACCTGCCCATGTCACAGCTTTGGAATGTCCCTGTCAAGCAACAGTATCACACTGCTCTGACTTTCCAGGTGATCACCCACCACCAAGCAATTTACTGCCTCGCTAACTGGAGGTCATTTTGCAGCTAGGCTAAAATCCTCATCTGGAGTATTCCCTGTGCCTTGGTGTGTTCAGTCCTCTTGTTTCTTCTCTGCTGCTCTCACTCCATCAATAGAAAAAAAAATCCAAGCCTACCCCTCACAGATACGGCCCTCAGTGCCTTTCTGATTTTCCTCAAGGAATGTTGACCAAAGGAACTGCCAGACAGGAGGTGCTTATTTCTAGAATGTTTTCTGCAACACAATTACCAATATCCTTTACACACTCCAGACTCTCAAGGATTTCAGTCTCAACTGCACAACAAACAGCAGAGCATCAGTTCAGCTCAGACTTTGGGACTTGTCCCAGCATAACCATTACAGAGTTCCCGAGCCACAAAAATGAAGTCAGCAAGATTCACAAAGGAAGCTGTTGTCAGCAGCAAGGTTTTCCAGCAGAGCAAAGCCAAATTTCCAGCTGCCCAAACAAACACAGCCCTGCCCTCTACAGAGCCAGCCAGAGCCACTCTACAGCCTGGTCCTGTCACCGTGTCAGGCTCTTGAGCTGTGCTGGGGCTGCCACCAATGCCCTTTGTGGGGAAGGTTTCAGAGCACATCCATGTGCAGCACCCATAGCTCACATAAAAGCCCTTCCTATACTCCAGTTTGTATCCCTCTTCCATCTTTTACCTTTTCCAGCTGTTGTCTCTCCCCCAGATGTGCCACTCTCACGACCAGTGACAGGACCTGAGGGAATAGCATGGAGCTGAGGCAGGGGAAGTTGGATATTAGGGAAAGGTTTTTCACCCAGAGGGTGGTTGAACACTGGAACAGGCTCCCCAGGGAAATGGTCACAGCCCCAAGCCTGACAGAGCTCAAGAAGCATTTGGATAATACTCTCAGGCACTGGTGGGATTTTTGGGGTGTCCTATGCAGGGCCAGGAGTTGGACTCAGTGATCCAGCACATTCTATCACTCTACAGTTCTGTGATAAATGATCAGAGGTTTTTGAGACCAGGATCACAGAAAAAAGTGGAATTTCCAAAGCTGAGTATTATCCTTCTAAAAACAATAATAGTACCACAAAAGATTATTTAACACAACCTTCACATCTTCTGCATTCTACTGTACATAAAGTCAGGCTCATCAATCCAAAGAGGGAGAGAAGTGACAGTGGACAAAATAGGAGAGCAGAAACCTACAGCACAGTGTTGGAGACATGGAAAAAGTCACCAGGAGGCACAACTGCATCTCAGATCTGAAAAATGAGAGATGCAGGATTTTGTCAGCCAAGTTGCAGGGAAGTGGTGAGCTCCCACAGCTGCTGGGTCAGTCCCTGGAGGACGCAATACTGAGTGCTAGGCCAAGCTTGTGTTTTGTAGGCAGCCTGCCTTCCCTCCTCAATTCCTATCCAAAGGAATGGCCACATGGAGTAGGAACCCACATCATAGAAACAGAGTTTTTATAGAAGGCATCAAAAATCTTGAAAAAGTAATTAAAATGTAAATCATAAACAGTGTATTTACTTTATCTTATGAACCAAACAAACTAAGAAGTGTCACTAGGTCTCTTAAGTGCAAAGAAATTTGCCTCCTGTTCCTGCCAGCTTTCCAGGGACCAACCCTAGTATGTTCTGTTGGAAGCAGGCCAAATCTAAGGACATGAATTTCTCATCTGTTTATATTTCTAACAATACCACCTTTCTGACAAGATTACCATGATACAGTTAATCCACGTGGAAAAAATACACTAAATAGCCACTTGTACTTCTAGCTCCCACTTCTGGAGTCTCTCAGCTAATGACTCTCACTGCAGCACAAAGGTGACATTGTTCTCAGATCTCCATCCAAGGAAGATTTAAAGCTCATGGAAAAGGAACTTCTCAGTTTTGAGAACAATCAGTGAAGTTGCCTACATCCACTGGAACACGCACTACTCAAACCCAGACAAGATGACACAAAGAGTCATCTCAACAGGGCTGCAAAAGCCACATCTCACTGCCACCTTAAGCTTTGCATAGCTGGAAGAAGAAAATGGAGCTGCTCACTCCCAGTACCTCATTTTCTTTGGCAGCCTCTGACAGGAAAAGCTCTGATTTTGACCATTCCATTCTCCTTGGTCCAATTTGCTGCAGCATCTTTCTCTACAATAATAACATTACTCTGGATCCTAACACTCACAGGTCTGATGGTTTTCAGTGTATTTTAAAGATCACAACACATCCTTACAGGAAAAGGATTACTATACAATTAATATAGCTAAAGACACTTAACTGTAGAGCTGCTGCATGACCAGGTAGGACATGACATGCTGAAGTTAAACTGTAGCAAGGAGAATATTTTAAACTGGCAAAATGAGAAGATGTGAGGAAATACTGAGAAATATTCTTACAAGAGAAAAAATTCCTCCAGCAAAAAAACAATCTGGAATTTCAGCATGGCTAACAAAACCAAGAGTGTGGGTTTATTTAATTCCTGAACATTATAACAGGGCCAACACCTTCTTTCAAAAAGAGGTAAATACCTCAAGAGGAAGAGGCTCACTTAGGTAATACATCAATAACCTAAGAAAGTAAGTCACAAAATCAACCTACTACAAAACATAAACATCTCCCTTTAGCCAAGAAACAACCTGTCTGTATCCTTTCACTTTCCCTCTGAATGGAAAACTGCAAAACCACAGCTTTGCTATTTTCAATTCATAAATGACAGTGTTTGACTCTAGAAAGCACACATTATGCATGCCCCTAAAAATCTCCATCCTACGAACAATATCCAAGTATCTATTGGATTATATAGGAATTTAAGATAAAATCTGAGGCAAACCTTTCACTCAGCTAAATCTGAAATCTCTTCCCGATAATGTCAAATGGATGAAAAATTTTAGTTTAAAAAAAATCACACATGCTGCTTCCCACTCCTTTTGCTACTTTTATCCATAGTTTCTGTTAAGTTTGGCTCAAATGTTTTATGTTTTGTTCAGACATATTGTTTAGCTAAACACAGCTTTTGCTGTGTTCAATTGAGGCTCTTTGCAGGGGGTGGTGATTGATTGTTTTTTAATCTGTAGCAGTATTTTATACCCCTTCCTACTTGTTAACAGAAACTTTTTATAAACATAACATCGAAGAAGCCTGAAAGTGTTACTAAAAACATCAACCATGTGTTCAGCCAAGCAGAAATCTGAAGGGAAGAATGTGGTATATTGATTTTCCCCCGCCAAAACCTTCTTAAGTATATAATGCAATTATCGCCTCTGCGGTGGAGTCCGATTTGGCACTTCTAATCAGCCCAACTCCCAGTACAGTCAGGGCTGCTGGGTGACACTTGAGATCTGAAGAGTGTGGGTAAAAATAACCTCTGTTCAACAAGACATGACGAACACCAGACAGCTGAGTCACCTTTAAAACCAAGTCTGATTTTCTGTATTAAAAGGAATTATCAAAGAGAGGGGGAATTATCAAATAGAAGGGGATAAAGGACTCCAAAAATGTGTCTGAAATGTATCTTTCAATGAATATTCTGTAATGTAATGAGCTTCCTGCTGATTGCTGCCACTGACATTAACATCAACATATAGTGCTCAATCACCTTTGGGAAACCTCAGTTTCCTGTGGAGAAGCAACTTTTAATAAAATTCAAAATCTATTTGAAAAAGTCTAATTTCTAAGCACCTGTTTCTTACGAAGCACTGCCCATTTATGAAGGCTTCCAGTATTAGCAGTGGAGTTAAAAATTGAGTCAGGCCCCAAATCTGCCATGGGACACATGCAATCTGTGCAGCTGGGGGATGTTTTGTAAGACACCGTAGAAATAACACCACAGAAAGTGTGCTGCACGTGAAACATTCATCTAACAGCAAACGAACCAAGCTGGTGGGGAAATACTACGAGTTCATTGAAGTTCAGTGATGTAACTGAAACCCTGGGGGAGAAAGTGTTTCAGAGGGAACTTTCACACTCATTTTCAGGATGAGCCTTTACCTCGCAAGCTTTCTCCGAAGATTTTGAATAGAATGAGCACCGAGGCAGTAGGAAAGCAAAATCATTGACATCTGCTCGCCCAGATACACCAACGAGAAGGCCATTACTCTCCTTTTTTACTACCTCGGTGTGAAAGCAAAGCAAGGCTCCGGGTGGAGCAGACAGACCCCGACAACCAGAGCAAGCAGGGAAGTTCCCCCAAAACCACAAAATCCCCGCGTCCAAGCAAGCACTTGAGAGCGCCTCGAAGGAGGAAAATAAACAAACAAACGCAGGAAGGAACGGCGCTGCCGCGGAGGAGCCGGCAGAGATGTGAGGGGAGCGCGGCGACAGCAGCCGCGACCCCGGCAGCACCGGGAGGGCTCAGGGGCCGCGGCAGGTGGAGGAAAGGATCGGGGGGATTCTGAAGCCTGAGGGGGAGGCAGCGGCCCGGGGAGCGGGCGAGGGGCTGCGGCGGAGAGGGGAGAGGAAGGGGCCGCGGNNNNGAGGGGGCCGCGGCGGGCGGGGGCGCGGAGGCAGCCGAGGGCGGCTCGCTGCACTCACGGGCGAGTCGTAGGAGAAGGCACATTCCGTCTTGTAGACCCGGTCCCCTGACTTAGGCACCCGGATCGTGGGCATGTAGGGGACGAGCAGCTCGCCCAGGTCCCCGGCGGCCATCTNGGCAGGGGGAGGGAAGATGCTATTTTTAATCCAATGGCAGCGGCGGCGGCACCAGCTGCGGCGGCGGCACTCGAGGGTCCCGGCGGGGGCGGGCGAGGGGCAGGGCAGCGGGCGGGATTCCCGCCGAGCCCCCGCGCTTCACCCGAAAACCTCCGTGCCCAGAGGAGACTTCGCTCCTGGGCTGCCCGGGTAGCCCGGGGCAGGTTTCCCTCGGACCGGTAATACTGTTTTATACGCTCTGTTATTTATTTTTGAGCTTTTAAAGACTACACATATATGTGTGTGCGTGTGTGTGTATATATACATGTGTGTGTGTGTGTGTGTGTGTGTGTATATATAGATGTGTGTGTGTATATATATATATACACGTGTGTGTGTATATATGTGTGTGTGTGTATACACACATATATACACACATATACACATATATATGTATATGTGTGTGTATATATATTTGTGTGTCTATATATATGCATATGTATATATATATATGAATAAGTATATGTATATCTATTTTTATATGTGTATGTATATATGTTTGTATAAAATACACACAGTAAAAAATCTCTTATTTCCATTCTCAGCCCCTCACTGCCCGGTACCTCGGTGCAGGTGTCCCACATGGCTCTGTCACGGTCCCATCGGGGCAGTGCTGGTGGGTGGGATGTCCCTGTGGTCAAGAGGAGCAGGTTGGTGTCGGGAGATACAGGATGGGAATGCCCAGCCTGGAATGCTTCAGAAGCCTGTGACAATGCCAGGAGCCAAACCCCAATTTTATGTCTTCAAGGGCAGTACCTTTACCTTAAAATGCCCTTTTTTGGCCTTTTCTGTGTTTCTCTCTGCTCTTCACTTTGAAAGAATAACGTCAGAGAAAGAATAAGAGTGAACTTTGTAGGAAAAAAAATACTGCTATTGTTTTCAAGCAGTATCTAATAACTACTACATATGTATGGCAGCAACAGCATTAAAGAAATGACCAGTCCATTTAAAATGAAGATACACAGAGCAGATGAATTGCCTTCCACCCATTGTCCACAATATATCCAAGGATTCATTGAGCACTTTCACAGAGGTGATGTGACCTTTACTAGAACCACCTTTTACCTCAAAAATAAAAGTTTCTAAAAGTGGTTCTAGGAAAATCTCAACATCAAAAATTGAAAAATGTTTGTACCCAGCTCTTAGCAGACTGTGAGGGTGAGCAGAGTAGCACAGTCTGTTCTCAGCAATTTTTACTACTGAAAAATCAAGTGTTGGGAACAATGTGAAACACTGAGGGCAGAATGTGATGTCCATGGAGTGGTTTTAGACTTACTGAAAAACAGACATTACATCAGACTTGTGAGCATCATTGGATGATGGATAAAAAACACTAATACAGGGTCAGACAGATTTATTTTACCTGAGGAGACTTTGTGCTTTTTTAATGGCTTCTCTTATGAATAGCTCAGCATTTATAAACAATGAGAGCCATAAGACATATGAGCCATCCAACCTGAAAGATTGATTCTAACAAAAAAGGACAAGCAAAGCACTGATAGAAAATCAATGTCTTTCTAATGTTTGGCAGTGCCAGAAAACAGCAAACAAGGCAGTTTTTGCTTAAAATAGTCCATGCAGTGTTGCCTAATGTAAAAGAAAACCTAGAATTTTAATTTTCAAATCACTAGATGGTATGGGTTTACTAAAGAGTTTGGGCTTATTTTCTTCAAAAAGTGAGGATTTTGAATATGGACAGATAATTTAGAGTCACAAACTGTAAGTGGCACTTTCCTTCACTCTTGAGAAATTTGAAACAAAGAGTACCATGGCCTGTAGAACGTGAGGAAACACATCCCTCTAGTGGCAAAAATCTGCCAGGTGATGAGAGAACTCCTCCTGTTCCCTAAAGAGTTGCCAAAGGTGGTGTAGAACAGCTGTACAGTTCCGAAAATGCATGGCAGCTATGTGTGAAGGTACTTTTCCTGCTTTGTTCATCTCCCACACCAACTACCTGACACAAAGCAACGAGAAAGGAAAAACCCCTAGCTTCTTGTATCTTTCACTTAAAAATATAAATACTAGAAATCACAAAATGAAAACTAATATTACCAACTTGTTTCATGTACATATGTTCTGAAGGAAAGGAGTGATTGTTGGCAATTGACACAAAGCATTTTCACTGATTAACAGCTTTAATAGCTGTATGAGCTTAACTGCCACACAGTTGCTTTCAAGATGCTAGAATCAACACAAACACTGTTTATTTATATATGTTTATTCATTTCCATCAGCAAACAGCAGGATGTCTGTTCCATAGTGCAGTCACAATTTGTCAGTATGCATTTAAGACCTTGCACACTGCCCTAAATTTATTTAATTGTCAGGTGTGGATTTCATAGAATTGTCAACAAGATTTTTGTCAGGTGTTTCATAATGGTACCAAGGTCCATCTCCTCGGTGTCTCATCAGTCTGCGTGCCTCCAGCTCCAGCATCCTAAAAAAAAGCAACAGACATCCTCAACATGAAGTTTGTTGATGTTGAGTATTACTGACAAAGCAATGACTTTAGCATCAATGGTTTATAAATACTGCTGAAACATAGGTACCAAAATATGAAGGGTTCAACTAAGACATGAGCTATTAAATCTTTCTGGTTTGGGTTGGTTTTTTTTTTCAGCAAGTCATTCCACAAAGGAGTAATAAAAATACTGGCAGTTTTATCACAGGTTCTTCTCTAAGCTGTGAGCATTAGCAGGAGCAAAAAGAGCTCCATTTGCTGACTCAGGAAGACAGAGCTACATCTTCACAGACACCAAATGTTTTGAAGACCCCTTGCCCTTGGATTGTTCTGGTAACCTGAACCCTGAGAGGGCAGCGACAGCAGATACTGTGACTCCCACTGTGGCAGCAGCCAGTGCAGGCAGCACTCAGGGGATGCATGAAAGCACTTTATGTCAGTATCCAGCTCAGTATGTCAGGCAAAATCAAAGAGTCAGCTACAGCATGGATCAGGACTTTAACTCCCCAATTACAGAACATACCTCAGTTCAGCTTTCTTGGCTTCCACATGAAGCAGGGCCATGTCCTTCTCATAGTTCTTCTCAGGGGGATCGAGTATGTAACGAGCAATCCAGCGTGTTATGGGGTGCTGGAAAACGTAACAGCAGAGATTATTTGTGCAATTTCCAAGTAGAAATGTCATCATAACTGAATCACTTTGTGTTTCCACAGTCCTGAAAAGATGTCGTGGACACCATGAGTGCTGCCGTTCAAATCATAACAGTAAAGTTACGAACATGCACAACTAGTTGTGAGATCACAACCCTAAAAAGTCATATTCCTTTTGCAATTCTTAATGCCAAGATAACCTGCAGATGACTGTTCTGTAGCAAAACTAAAATTTAACGGAAGATATGATTTATTCTTTCTGTTAAAGTTCCTTAAACTGCCACAGTAATCACAGAAGTGGACTCTAAACCTTACTGTAATCACAGTATTTCAAAATTTTGCTTCACATAGAGGGCATTTCACTAGGAATAAAAGTTTAAATGAGTTGAAACAGTCACAATAATATTGCTGAATTCAATTACTTCCTATCAGAAACAAAACAGTGCTTGTAGAAGCACTGCAAGCCAGGAACTAATTTTAAGAAAATACAATTAAATTGGAAATATAAAACCTTGAGTTTGTGACTGTAAAAATCTTCAATTCTAGATCCAAATGTGTGTGTGATATTGGACTTTAAAACAATACTGGTAAACAACACAAAAGAAAGAAATGTCACTTTAAACTCCAGTTTAAAGTGACATTGTAGAAAAAAATCAAAGACAAAACCTGCATGCTATGAATGCAGAGGACTTTTCTTACTATTTAGGAATATTATAGTAAAATTCTTGGCATACAGCTTCAGCAGTTTACTGCATACAGAGCATTTGCATCTGCTTGTGTCAATTTCCTACAGCCTTTTACATGTTCCATAAAGCCACAGGAAAGTTTACCAAAATCAGAACTGCACTACTTGAGTTTTACTACACTGACAGACATCATCATACTCCATACATTTTACTCCCAAAAGTATCACCAAGAGAAAGGCTGTCTATAACATGCCCTTTTACATATTGCACTCACTTTGTAGTACTCCCAGTGCTCTGGAACGTAACCTTCAGGAATCTCTGCAAGTTCAGCTTCACCTGACAAGGAAAGGAGGGGAGGAATATTTAACTCTGTGATTATTTTCCAAAGCTACCTTATATTCTGCCTTTCAAATAAGGAAAATATCATTATTCCACATAGAGAGTACTAAATCCCTCAGTGTGAGCTCTGTTCAGCAAAACTGAACCTGCAATTTTTGCAGACACATCACACTGGAAGTATCTACTCACAGATTTTAAGTTACACACCAAAAGGGTAAAAATAGTAGCTACAGAGGAGAAACAACTTGGATCAAGTCCACAGAAATGCCCTTTAAAGTACAGGAGCTGAAAGCATGGACATTTCCTGATTTGTCTATTAAATTAATTACATATCATTACAGCAGTAGATTTAACACACATATTACCAAGCAGAATTTTGGCATCTTTGCCAGATAAAAAGCCAGAGCTGCAGTCTTGTTAAACCAAGTTACTAAACTTCACTGATGCTTGAAAGACTGCCAAAAGAGGAAATGTAATTTTTTTAAATGTGAGGATTTTTTTTTTAAAGCAACAAGTAAAACGAATATACTGGGAACATTTTCTATGTACTTATACAATATCACCATACGTTACACCTATTCCACGGTCTTCCAAAGAGAGAGGCCGAAAAGAGTCCTTTTTCTCTATCCAGCATGCTTAATTCCCATTTCACAACTGTGACTGTACTTTGCCTAGCCCTGACAGAGCACTCACCAATGAAGACGTTGATGTATGTTAAGAGCACAGCAACTGGTATTCCCGTCAGGAATATGTAGAATCTCTGTAGAGGGAATAAAAACAGTCAGTGTGGGCAACTCAGAACCCTGACAAAATTTACATGAGAACTGAAAATAGTGGAACAGCCAATAACTCTTAACTTGCATTCCTAGTTGGAAAGGAATCACTTTTTGCACACACAAGTGATGCTGTGTCAGCCCATGAGCCCGTTCAGGTCAGTTCCCATCTCCCAGCAAGGTCAGTCTGTGCAGCAGCAAACAGCAAGACCTCCCTGAAATCTGCCTCAGCATCCTGGCATGACTGGCTCCAGCACTCAGCACTGCCAGCAAAGCAATAATCCAACACCAATGCAACCACTGCAGGCTCTGTAGCTGTGGAAGGCAGATAAAGGAGTCCTGATCACTTGAAAGGATCAGGATCAAATTGGCTGTTGCTGCTTGTAACAGGGTTTATCCAAAACCTCACTTTGGAGGGGTCAAACTCAGGTCAGGCTTCCTAAATCTCACCTAGGTTGGTAATGGTGTAGATAAGTGAAGGCAAACCCTGCAGAAGAGTAACTGATATGTTTCAAAAAGGAGGATGGAGTAGAAAGCATTAGTGGGTCATGCTTTTATGAACGCAGACATGTAATTTAAGAATGCTACTACAGCAGTAATTTAAGAACCTAACACAACCTTTGCTATATAGCCAGTCTTTGAACTTCATCCGGCCCTGATTTTACAGCATATGACCAAAAAATTCTCGTTGGGACCTGAAATTCTTGTTTATGTAAATAGTGCCAGCCATATTTTAGATGCTATCGCATAAACAACAGAGGAAATTGTATTTCAGACACTCTTACACCATTTGCAACCGATGCGTTACACTGCATGCAATATATTTGATTTTTAACTCACCAACAAGCTCAGAAATCGAGAATCATAAAAACTTGTTGCCTTGATGATAAACATTCTCTTCCCATGGTCACCACTGTGTCGTACAGGAACTGAAAATTGAACCAGAGTATTATGGTTTTGTACCACATTGGTGCTTATGCCAGGACAAGGTCAAACATATGTGGGGAAATAAAAAAAGTAAGGAAGAGTGTACAACGGCAGCTAAGTTTTCTGCAGTTCGCCTGAAGTAATTTCGTATTTTGTTAACATGAACCTATTTTTCTTCTAACCATAGATAGAGATCTATGTCTACCTGTGAGCACCAGTACGTGAATTAGTGAATGTCACCATAACAGGGCCAAATATGGACAATTAGAATGCCAGGAGGGCCGGTCTCCCGCCCGTTTCCATCCATTTTTTTACCCAAACCCGGTAGTTCTCCATAGGAACGGGGCCACAACACTGCTTCTGCTCAGCCCCCGGCCCTCCCGCGGCCTCCGGGAGGGCACCTCTGCCCCACTCCGCAAGGTCACCTCGCCCCCGTCGCCCCGGCCCGCCGCTCCCCCGCCGGGGCCGTACCGAGGGTGCCGGGGAGGCGGGGGCCGATCCCGGTGATCCCGGTGATCCGGGTGATCCCGGTGGTCCCGGTGGTGCCGGCGCAGCCCGCCCGCCGCGCCGCCCAGGCC
>VWYP01005205.1:0-16506 GCA_013400435.1 Pycnonotus jocosus | reverse complement strand
TCCCGCCCAGTGCCCCCGGCGCTGTGGGAGGGCGCCGGGCGATGGCGGCGGCCGCGGCCATGGCCGCTCTGGGCCGGAGCCTCACGGCCGCGCTCCGGCTGCACCGGGCTGGGCCGGGACTCCCCGGGTACGCACTGCGCCGGGGGAACTCGGGCTCAGGCACGGAGGGGCGGGCGCGGTTCCCGGCAGGATGGGGAGCCTTTGGCGGGAGGCGGGTGTACGTGTGTCCCGGTGTCCGTCTGTCCTGGCTCCGCCAGCCTGAGGCAGCGTGTCAGGGCAGCACGAAGGTTCTCTGTGCCCATAGAATCCTGCAGTCATTGTGCTGGTGCTTCCAGCATGGGTGGGTTTTGTGCTTTCCTGTGTGCCCACAGCTTTTGCCATTAAGGCCACGGAGGAGGGTGTGGATTCTCCCTCTCGGGAGACACCCTAAACCCACATGGATGCGTTCCTATGTCACCTTCTCCAGGTGACCCTGCTTTGGCACGGGTGTTGGACTGGATGATCTCCAGACGCCCTTTCCAATGCTAAAAGTTCTGTGGTTCTATGATGTACTCTTGTACAGCATAGCTCAAATTTATTCCTTAATATTTCTAATTGTTACTTATCTCTAAGTATAGAAGATTGATAAATAGATGAGATGAGGGAGAGGAGAAAACACGTATATGACATTTTTGTGACTAACCAAACCCTTGCTATTTCCCCACAGACTGTGGTCTATCTGTAGGACCTGTGCCCTTGTGAATGAAACAAACATTCTCATTTAGCAGAATATTGTTTTTCTTCTCATATACAGTTTTGCTTCTAACTTTTATGCAGGACGACACTGAATCTGTGCCACAAGAACCTACCGAAAATTGAGACCCTGCATCAGATGAAGTTCCTGCACACAACTGTTTCTCGGAGAGGTCTGGAGGAATTTTTTGATGATCCAGGAAACTGGGGGGAAAAAAGTGTAAAGTCTGGTGAGTTAAATTTAGAATTTCTGATAGTGATCTTTGAGCTGAAATCTGACCTGGGGTTTTTTTTGCATCATAGGGAGCATTCATAGCTACATTTTTTTTTCTATGTATATGTACATACATCCATTTGTGTGTCTTTATGTTAATTTTTGCTGTGTGTATTCAGTGTTTGTGAAAGCAAACAGCAACTGTGCAGCGAAACGTTTTGCTGTAAATCCTCTGCCTTGCTGGGAAGTGAGAGTGTATCACAGAGGAGATGTGCTTTGATGAAATAGAAGTTGTATGGAAGAAAACTAGTTCAGTGTAAAGATTCACCTGACAGCTTTCTGTATTCCCAGCCTTTTACAAACACAAACCAACACTACGTGTAATTGCCTTTCTGCATTGTGTTTAAAAGGCAAAGCTGAATATCCTCAAGGATGGCTGTCCAAGCAGTAGTATTTTAAAAGTGGTCTTTATACTGTTGTATTAGCTGGGCCTAACAGAAGCACTTTTTTTTTCCCAGAATAAGAGAACTTTGTTCCATTAAATTAATGGTGAATTTTTTATCTTTTACAGGGGATTCATGGAATATAAAGCAGCTAAGGGGCAAAAGTAGTGAAGACTTGCACAAACTTTGGTAAGTAAGTTTTAGTGAAGAAGCTTCTCTTCTTTCAGAGCAGCTCTGCACTTTTTAATAAAATGTGGCTGGTGAACTTACAATGCAGTAACTTCAGTCTGCCACAGAGCTGTGCAGGCTCCAGCCAGCTTTGAGCTTGGAACAGCCTGTCCTGGCCCTGCTTAGAATGCAGAAGCTGCACTGCAGGTGGCTGTGGGACAGTTGTGTGTAGTTCAGAGGGCTCAGCTTTGATACAAACCCTCTGGGAGTTGTTTGAGTTGGACGGACTTGGTTGTCAGTGCCTTCTGGTGGGGTGGGCACTTCATTCCATCAGGGTGCTCAGGCCTGCATTTATTCTGATTTTGGAAGTTTTTGAAGCTGGAGGTTGCATTGCCACTTCAGGCTGAACTTAATCATTACTGTGAACAGCTTTTTCCTTGATTTGTCTTGTCCTTTTCCTGTGTACATGAGAGAAGAATCTGGCTCTGTCCAGGTAGTGCAAAACAACACTGTTAAACTCTTCCCTTCTATGCCCTCTTTATTCCAGACTAAATAAACCTGTCTCCCTCATTCTCCTCTTTCATTTCTTTATGTGAAGCCAGCAGGATTTGGGATTACAGGTAGTAAGTCAATAACTGCTTAGCTATCCCAAAGTTAATTTTGAATTATTGTGCTTTCTGCTCCAGGTATGTCCTGCTGAAAGAAAAGAACATGCTCTTAACTTTAGAGCAAGAATCCAAACGACAGCGCAAGCCTATGCCAAGTCCAGAACGATTGGAAAAGGTAACTTGTCCATGCTACATAAAAACTATAACTCTTAAGTAAAATTGCTGAAAGATCACATGTTTGTAAACTTGTTAAAGACCTTTTTTATTATTATTATTTTTACATTATTTCCCTGATTTTAGTGTATGCACTAACTGCTCAAGTCATAATTTGGTCAAGGCAGCTTTCTCATTGTCCAGTGGGCATTACTGGGGCTGTGACCAGACTCCAGTGAAAACTGAAATAACCAACAGCCACTACAAACCATAAGCAAAACTTCTGTTTGCTTCTCCTGCTTCCTTCTGACCGCTGCCTCAGAGCTTCCTATACTTCTGCATCAGCATTGGCTTTACACATTACCCAGCTGGTCTTTAATCACATATCAGACTGTCAGTTATTTCATATCTGTCCTGCTCTCAAATTAGGTTTTTGAAGCACCCATTCCTTACTGTTCTAGTACACAGGACCTGCTGAGAGAGAACTCATGATCAAACTCCAGCATGTTTTACCTTTGTTTTCCCTTTAAATTTAGTCTTAAGTCTTTGAGATCTTTTAAACTTTCAAATTTTTTTTTGTTGGTGCATCCTGAAACTTTTTTACCACTTCCAGGTAGAAACATCTATGAAAAATATAGATTTGGTTGTCAGAGAAAGAGAAATTGCTTTGAGGCTTTTACAAACGGGCCATGAAAAGCCAGTCCCCGGCGAGTGGAGACACGACTTCTTGGGACGCACCTTCTGGTATGGAAAACCTTCTTTTTTAATGGGTGAATTTGTCTTGTGGTGTGTCTCTCTCCCAGAAAATCCTTATCTAATCAAGGAAGGATGCACAGACTGTACAGAACACCAGAGATACAGTTACAAACCAAGCCAGCAAGAGCTGGAAATAAATATCCGCATACAAATTTTATCACTGTACTTGAAACCAAGAGAAACTGGTAAAATCCTGGAATTAAGACAGTGTGTACATTCTGTAAGCATTTTTATTTCTCCAACAGGTACAGTTACAAGGAATGGCCAATTCCATGGCACTTGAACAAAAAACACACAAAGAAGAGATTCTATTACCTACCTCATGTGAATCACTTCATCAGGTAAAAAAATTATTTTGACATTGAAAGTTATCTTCTGATCTCTTTGTATCCTTATTCCACTTGAAAAGGAAAAAAAATAGCTGTAATCTTTTGGTTTTTAGCTACTAGACTGAAAATTAAGCTTTTTAAAATTACAGCTTGCTCTGTTTCTTTTTTTCTGTTCCCACCTTAGTTACTAAGGTACAAGGTTATGCAGTGGCACTGTAAAAGTAACTTCAAATGCAGACTAGCTAAAATCCTCTCAGAAGCCGAACTTCTGTAGAATTCAGAAGAGTAAAAATATTACTTGGCAGGCTTTTTTACTTATCAAAAGCAAATGGAAACTGCAGTTGTTAATCACTGAGAGCCTCTATGTGATTGAGGGGAGCTCATTCAGGTGGTCACAAGCTGGCTGGAAATGAACCACACCAACTTCTCTTTTTCAGACTCAGACTTGAAAAAGCCTTACGGAAAAGGGCAAGGCAGCAAAACCTGGAGAGGGTGAGGCAGAAGATCTTGGAAAGGAAGTTCCCTGAGGTTGCTGTGAAATCCCAGAGCCAGTAACATGCTGGAAGAGCACTGCAAGCAATTGGTCAAGTGTCTGTGGAACATGAATCATGTTCTGGAACCACAAACTCCAGGCAGCATTCCAGAGAGTCTCCATCTTTTTTTTTGTTTTGTTTTAATACACATTAGACTTTAATAAAACTTGTGATCTGGAATCAAAAACTAGCTTTGGTGCCTAAATCAAATCATGTAATTTCTCACATTTCCAGGAACAAATGTTGTGCTAGTCAGCTGTTAAAAGAGCAAAACACACATTAGGAACAGTGAAGAGCAGGCATGGAGTGCCAGCAGACAGTAACAAGTGTAGGGGTAATATTGACCTGCTCTACTTGAACAAATGTGCATTAAACTCAGACAGAAATATGAAAGCATCTGAAGCTCACGTATGAGCCTCTTTCCTGATCATATTTTTCCTGCTGTTTTTCTGATCTCTCCTTATGAATATTTTCCCTGAGTTCCAGGTAAGCTACGCAGGGTGTATTTACTTTCTGCATCAATGCACTGGTAAATGGGCTCTTTGGTCTGCTAGGAGGAATTTTTTCCACTGCTTTAAGTTGGGCTTCTTAAATACTCAGCATGGGAACTTCTAATCCATTTGTCCTACCTTGATTTCTGTGACAAATTCAAACATTTGTACAATGGTTTTTTTGCAGAGTGCAAAATGTTGGAAAGAGGACTGCAATAGTCTTCTGTGAAATTGAAGGAGGTACTGCTGTTGCTCTCAGCTGATGGAAACACCTTCATCTTTCACTTCATGAAAGCTTTTAAACTCCACATGTGGTGGTCTAGAAATCTAGATTGAGATCACAGTCTTTCAGGGTGTGCTCAGCAGTATAATCTGGGAAAACACTGCAAGGGAACCAGTACTGTCTCCTGCGAATATCTATCTCCATCATTGGAACCTTCACTTACTCCTCTGCATCACAAGCCAAGCTGAGCCGGGACTCGAGAGACGGAATACGCAAAGCGGCGAACGAACAGCCCGCAGCGAAACGAGATTCAAGCAGCGAATACACAAAGTAGCGAAAGGTTCCGGCTAGAGCCGGCCGCGGGACGGCACCAAAAACACAGAGACAAGAAACGAGCGGAGCGGGGAGCGCACGGGGCCGCGGAGGGCGCGGAACAATCACAGAAACAAACACAGAAACAAACAGAGAAACAAACACATAAACAGAGCTGCCGGGAAGGAGCGGGCATGGGGCGAGAAATGCACTGTGGCCACTGAGATGGGGGAAGACAGCGCAAGATTCGCGCCGCCGATGATACGCGTCGCGGAGCGTACCCGCGCCAAAGTCCGCACGCGTGAGGAGGCGCGGCCGCGGGGTAGAGTCCAGACTGTGAGTTTAAAAAAAGGGTTAAATACGGGGAGATCTCAGATCACGACTTTCAGCTGATGAAAAAGCGATCATACATGTGCGGGCACTGACACGGCGCAAACAGGGGATCAAACAGGAGAAAAGGAACTTGAGAACTTTATTGCTACGGCGTAGAAAACAACGTGAGAGTACATGTACAAAATGCCTTTTCTATCGAAAGGTGGGACGAGTTGGGGCAGTTTTTGTGGGCAGCACTCATAGGGGAAGATATGGTAATAACAAAATCGTTATCTACATGGTATTTTATTAGAAATTCGTTCAAAAAATCACAATCTGCTGAAGGGACCGCAGCTGCTGCAGCAACCGCCCCCGAAGGCTCCAGAGACCTCTGGGTCAGTACCTCCTGTGTCTGCAGGTCCGTTTCTGTTCCTTCTACCCACGAACGATGGAAAAGTTTCCTTTCAATTCCGTTTTTCATGCTGAAAAGATTGTTAAATCATGTTATATACACTTTGAAACTGCTCTCAGTCTACGCCATGTGAAGCTGCTGGCAGTAGGGGAACGGGGAAAAAAAGCCCGGGGCCGGGATCTGTGTGCGTGCGCCTCTGTAAAATGGTTCCGGCCGGACACAGTGACCCTGGGCGGCAGCGCGGGGCGGCCGCTCCCGCTCCTCGGGAAGCCGCGCTGGCCGCGGTGGCGGGCGGTGGCCGCGGTAGCTCCGCGCAGGTGAGTTTTATCCTCCAGAATCCCCGAGCCCCGGTCGGTTCGCAGCTCCGTACGGAACGCGGGAGCTCTGCAGACGGCAGGATCCGGTGCACATTTCCTGCTGACAGCTCCTCCCCACGGCTGGCAGCTGCAAGGCCGTTCCCTCATTCCCCCCCGGGCTCTGGGCGGGATTTTCAACAGCCCCGCGGAGCTCCGGGCAGGAGGTGGGAGCCACAAGCGCTTCGTGCCTTTTTAACCTTTTACAGAAAAGGTTTTTTGTTTTCGGTGTTTCTCCCCTTTTGCTACACGCGGTGTTTAGAGGGGGTTTTGTGTTGCTTTTTCCCCTCCACTTTTCTCCCGCGGGTGTTTGGGGGCGAGGCGGGGATGCAGCAGCCCCGGGAGGGCCGCGCCGGGTCCGCAGGGCTTCCACCGCCACCGCTGCCCGGGAGCTGCAGAGTTAGGGATCGAATCTCTACGGATGGGAGCACAACACGGGCGCGTTTGTTTTTCCCTTGCCACTCTGCAAGGTGGCAGCAGCCGGAGTTTTCTTTCTCTTTCCCTCCTCTTCTCTTTTTAATTGATTAATTAACTTAAAGAGAAGATATGCGTGTGTTTTTATCAGCAAGAGGTTAAAAGTAGTCATCTATTCATTTGATTAGACATCAATTGTCTCTGAGAAAATGAGGCCCATCGAGAAATTATCTACCTACCACCCAGCCTTCATAAACCAGAACAGGAGCAAAAGTAGGGCTGCCAGAGTAATTGGCAAGAAAGTTATGAACCAATTAAAGTTGTACACGAGGCCTGTAAAAACTGTATCAGAGAAGTGATATGAATAAATTGGTTTTTCCCACGTGAAGAAAATTGGAATCTCGGCTAACTTCTTACCATAAAGGAAAGCTACAAACACCACCCACTGCAGTATGCTGAGGTAGTAGTTATGTTCCATGTTCCAGTTGAATGGAAACTGCACTGAGTCTTTTTCTTCCACAATGACTTGGATCACTTGGTACAGCTTTGCAGTTTGCCTCATTTTGCAAGAGAAATATGCTTTGGCAATAGCTTTGAAAATCTGATCAAGTGACTTTGTCTAAAGACCAACTCAAGATTCTCAAGACAAAAGCAGATTGGTTTGATAAATTATTTTATTATTTGGAGGTAATGTGAAAGTTTTCAAATAGAGGCCTCATAATTATTTACCCATAAGATCTTTTAGGATACAAAAATGTAGCAGTACTGTTAATTTTTTTTCAATCACTTCAATGCTATTTGGTTTTCCACAGCTTTTGAGAGAAGGAGCAAAACTTCATTGTGTCCCAAAACAGACCATCACACTGTTGTAAATTCAGTTTAAAAGCAACATTGAGCTGCATCTTGACAGCCAATTCCTGCTGAAACAAGAAGTCATCCCCATTCCTGTGACCCTGAGTGCACCTTCCCCCTGCAGACACAGGCACTTACAGACCCTGCTGGGAGGCACGGGGGAGCCACAGCAGCCATGAGCACACAGCACTGAGAGCTCCCTGCAGCAGGGTCAGCCATGCACTGAAAGCTTCTGACTCTGCTCCCAGGCTTGGAGAGGCAGTTCTTGGTCTCAATTTCCCTGTCTCCAAAAGGTTTTGCTTCTCACCAACATCACAAAGGCATTCAATACATTCTTAGACATCAGGTGGAAAGCATTGCTTGCTTACTGAAATGAAAATGCTCCCTCGTAAAAAAAAAAAATAGCAAACCAGTGCTTCAAACAACATTCACGCTACGGAATGTAACACTTCTGTGACACAGTAAAAGTTTATACTAAAATAGATCACTGAATACAAACTTTCAACTTTTAAAACAGCAGAGTAACTTTATCTGCATTACTCACAAGCTTGCTCCAATAGAAAAGACCATATTTTATTTTTGAAGAGGAAAAATAAGAGCAATTTAAGGCCAAAGTACCAGCAAGGAAGACTAGTATGTGAAAGTAGACAAGAAATTAGACAAGAAATAATTAATAAATAAGCACAGGCATTTGCAAGGTTATGCCTCTATCTATTAGCTAACCTGTAAAGCTGTTCCCAGGAAAAGATACTAGAGAAAATAGACATTTATACAAAATTATAAAATGCCTGTTACATGAATTATTGCTTTACAAGGGATGTAAACATCCTTTTTCTATTATAGTACCACTTAGGTCTCTCCAAATCTCTAAGGTTTGTTAAAATGGAACTTGAATGATGCGAAACACCCAATAGAAACTTTCTACAAAAAGAGTCCATCCCATTCCTGAGTATGCTAAAGCTATAAAACAGAAGGAGCACCGAGCAGGCAGCAGTGTTCACAGTGAAGAGCTCTAAGGACATTTTCTTTCTACACACTGTTTCCCTCCTTCTTCATATTCTTGTTTAGAAATCCACATCTGCTGGAAAGTACCCTACAAAAATAAAGAAACAAAAGCAAAGCACAATGAGGAAATAGCAGAACACAAATGTTGGTTTATTGAAACATGATTAGCTTTTCTTAGGAGGGAAAACAAGCAAGTCCTTACATTAAATGAAGCATTAGAACTTGACCTGCTTAACTGTCTCTTCATGAGTTTTATTGCTAAGGCATTAGACTCAAGACAGAAAGTGCAACACCAAATATTCATTCCAGTGTCCCCTTCCCATGATGATAAATTAACCCCCACAAACCATTTCAGTGCTCAGCAACTTGTAGAATTAACCTCAGGAATGTGATGCAGAAACAGGTTAGCTACTTTCATGGTCTACTACATAGAGTCTAGAGGAAGTGCACGTATTTCAAGGTTGCACCTTGCCATTAAAAATGTGAGAATATGCCATCACTGGAAATGCTCACACCTCTTTTTAAAACAGATTCTCTTCCCCTTACCATGAGGATAGCCAAGATGATGCTTGTATAGCACAGACTCTGCAATGCACACTTTGGGCAATCAGATTTCCAGGTGGCAGTGCTGTTCAGCACAGCCCCACAGTAACACAGGTTTACTCACCAGAGAAGCCAAAATGGAGCCCCCAATCCAGGAGCTGAACCTGCGCTCCACAGTGGTGTTGTTAGCGATCAGCTTCAGGCGCATGCTCTGCACAGAAAAGAGCCAACACCAAATGTCACACAGATTGTGAGCCTTTAGGTGACCTTTAGGGACAAGCAGCACAAGGAACCCGGTGTCTATGCCAATATGCAGCTGGAAAAGGTCCATTTTAGTACATCTGCAATGCTGCCCACCTGCCCTGCATTTACAATTTGTAATAACCACACTGGAAGAGGAAATGTGGTTTTTACCTTGTCTCCCAACTGCAAATGGTTAAGGCAAGGAATGGGGCAGGTGGAGAGCACTAATATCACAGTGGATAGTGTCATCCCCAACACTGCGCTGGGACTAAAATGACCTACGTTGCTAGACTTAAGTAATCTAGTCTTTTTCGGACCCATTAATTCCTTTTGCTTTCAAAATGCCTTATATCAATAAAATCGTTGAATTTCAATGGGCTCTTCCTCAGCTGTTCTAAGCTGTGAATACATTTCTCAGTTTCTCCTAACGTTCATCACTGCAGAGCTGTCACAAGCGGAACATTTCTGCTTGAATACTACAATTCAAGAAATATCATAATCTATATCTACTCTCAGATGCAAGGTATCAATACTTTCTTTGACATCAAGTGATTAAAAGAATATTAAATGTGTTACTCCTAGACAAAACCTGGTGATTTAGGTTGTCTGTACAATCAAGGAAAAATAATTGCCACAACGAAGTGACCTCAGGCAGGATGACTAATTGTGCCTCAAGTTAGTCAGGACACTTCAAAAGAGAGACCATCAAGAGGAATACTGGCTGTTGCTTGGGGCCAATTACAGAACTTAGGATTGCAATCTGAAAGCAAGAGTGGAGCAGTAAAATACCCAAGGAATATTGGAACTTATTCTGTAAAAAGACTCTTCAAGAATTCTTTCTTTTCTTTAGACAGCGAGGTTTCTTAACCCTGCAGAAATCTACTCAGCTCTCAGGTTCCTAAGAAAGTCAAAGCCATGGTATCCTTGTGTACTTATGTGGCAGAAAAGTAAAATGTTAAGTACTCAATGCAGTCATGAAAGAGATATTTTACCGGTGGAGTTTTCTGAGACAGCTCCCTGTTCAATCTGTCTGTGAAACTCTGTATTAGAGTGTTTCCTCCTGCTACAATCACACTGCCATAGAGACCCTGAAAAAAGAAAAAAACAAACAAACCCTGGAGCTTTACCGCAGAAATCATTATGAAAACAGCTCTTTCTCACAATGGAGTGGCAGGAGTATGTATAGTCAGCAGCAATAATACATCACTTGATGCCAACAGTATTACCTCTCTCAATTCAAGTAATTATTTCATCACTTCAAAATATTGCAAGGAAGCTTAAACTATAATAAGAACGGAGAAGCCATATGTTCTGTATGATTTCATGGAACAATTTTTACTATGGAGAGCCCTCAACCTGCGGATCTCCCCTGTATCCAGACTGTTGGGTTTTTTCCAGATGAATGAGACCTCAAAAGAAAACCCCACAGCCCTGCAGCAATTTTCTAACTACTGCTGCAGTTGGTGAACACACAACCTGGCCCAGCCACTAAGCCCTCCCCACACACTGGTTAACAGAAAAATTTTTTAAAAGAACTCTCATGCAATCTGTATCAAATTGACAGCCGAGAAAGATAGCACATTAATTTTAAAAATAATATTTTCCTTTAGAGCTTCTTCTCTTCCTTCTTTATAAATTCCATGTATGTTCTAAACATAACGATGCCTAAAAATCTCAAGATAACACTCAAAGTTACAAATAGAAATGCTTATTTGAAGCCAGTCCAATCCAAGTTATGCAGTGCCAGCCACAAAATCTGTACATCAGATCTTTAAATATGGGTAGAAACACTAAGTAAAAGGTCCTGATTTAGCATTTTGTGAGACAAAACACTAATGGTACATATCCCTATATAAAAATACATAATACTTACAGAATTATTCTAACATATTTATCATTATTCTACAAAGTGCTAGGACATTTCTTCACTGTGGCTGTTCTAGTCCCAAAATCATGTACCAGCACAAAAATATCTGTGCTTTCAAATAGTGCCTGGCTGACTAACACTTACCGGCCTGATATCTATATCACACATTCCAACGCTTGTTGTGACAACGTGGCTCACACCCAACATCGTGTTACCAGATAAACCCTGCAGGGAAAATTAGCAATCTACACATCATTGCTTCAAGAGAGCAAGGCAGAGAAAAGCCCTCAATGAGCTGAATTTTACACGTGTGACTGGAGAGAGAGGTAAGCATTTTGTTAAGGAAGGAACAGAAGTACCCCTATTTTTCCAGTCAGCTCATCACCACCCAGTTTGAACATTTCAATCTTCCCTTCCCCAGACATAATTCAAGATTCTACTCCCAGGAGAACCCCACAGTGCAAATACATCCAAATCACCAAATTAAATCATTACACAAAAGAAAGCCATGTGACAGCCTCGTCATGCAGCCTTCCAATCACAGCTCTCACAGTGGTTTTACCTTTACATTGGAAGGGTCAAACAACCCCTCGGGAATTTTCAGACGCTCAGCACCGAAGTCACAGTTGTAGCCATTGGGGAATTCGTAATGAACTGTTGGCATCTGTGCTGCCACCCTGGAGCATCAGACAGAAAGCAACACATTCAAGTGCTCTCTAAACAGGATGTCAAGTCATCTAAGAAGTGTTATAAAATACAGTTCCAATGGGAATACTGTGATTCATATGACTTACACTTCCAATAGTATTTATCATGATCTCATGTTGGAATATTGAACAAAAAACTATCATCTGGGTATATGCAGTACTCCTGCTTTCATAAATTATCAAATTTCAGATAAAACCTTCTTCCGTAACAAAACCAGCCAGCAGCAATGAACAGGCTGAGCACCACGTGCACAGCTGGTAACTGATTTTACAAGAAAGAAGAAAGTAACATACTGTTCATCATAGGTTGAATCTGATACTTGGAGGACAGAAGCCTGGAAGTCCTGAATGACACACTGTGGAATTAAAAATAACATAAATTTATATGAATTTTAGTCCTCAATTATATAAAATTTATAGAATTGGTACTAACTTTTCAAAGATTTTCTCGTTCTTCAAGAGAAAATGCTGATATACTTGCAAACAAAACTTATTTATGGAATACTCAGGGGAGATGAGAGCAGGAGGAATGACCTACTTACATTACACATGTAGTTGTGCCAAGACCTGGTGACCTGGGGCAACTTCTCTTTTCTCTTCCAATTTGCTGGCGACCCCTCACGAACTGCCTCCTGAGATTGTAGGGTACAAAGTCATCAGGTAAACATTTAAGGCTCTCCTCAAGACAACACTTACTAAATAAAGTTACTTTCCCACCTTTGAAGCAATCATATATGGAGGAATTATCTCTATGTTCATTTCCTGAAACAATTCCCGGCACTGCATAGTGATAAAGTCTCCTGCAAGTGGTGATTTTACAATACCTAGAAGGCAAAGAGAGGATCCAAAATAAAAACCAAAACAACTAACTTGGAAAATACCCAAATCATGAATAGACTCTCCCAACTATTTGTCAATGAATACTATTAGGGTTTTTTTTCCTTTTTAAGGGGGCACACAGATGTAAAAGCAGTAACAAAACTGTACAAGCAGAAATCACACTACCTCTACCATGACACTGCAGTGCTGTTACCCATGAAAGTTCATACCTTGCTGAAGTACATATCCATCATGCACTGGAATAGCAGTGGTGTGTGTCGCTCCACTATCCAAGATGAGACCTGTAGATCTCCCGTTAGCAAAACTAGGCAAAATGATTAAGGAAAACACAGTAATTTTCATGTTAGAAAAAAAGTGCTGCCATACAATTAGATCATAGCTAGGAAGGAGGACCCCAACATGTTATTCCTTGCCTCTACGAAGGGATTTGTCATTTTCCAGTGTGTACCATCTTTCTGTGAAGTGCACAATCTCATAGAGAGAGCAGCATTTAACTTCCATCTGTGAGCTAGCTCAAGCTTTGGATGTACAAGGGTGAGACTTCATGCCACCACTATGCAGCAAGCTCCAAGTACATCCAACTCATTTAGACTCAAAGCTGGAAACCTATTACTAGTTTAAAATAATTACAAATGTACTTCTTAAGGTTATGAAAAACTTCAAGCTCTAATTACTGTATTTAGTAGTGTGGACATCACAATTTCAGACTGTAATATTCTTATCCATAGTATACAATGGAAAAAGAAATATGGTGAAAAAAATTACTTGGACCCAAGGACAGAGTCAGATTGGGAGAACGTCAAAAATGAGCTGCAATGCCTTAAAGTTCAGAAACTGAATTTGTTTACTTCTTCCCTGGACATTTATGGAAAAAAAATCAATTTAAACAAACTTAGGCATGCTGGTATACTTGGAGTTCCCTGGAAAAAAAAAGTTTACCATAATTTCCTAGGGGGAGGAAAATAGAACCATGCAGTGCAACATTTTGAAGGATACGCTGTCAGAACAGCAGTTTTACACAAGAAAAAAGCCGGGATGTTGTAGTGTTCAAACATCAATTCCGTCAGTTTTTCACGCTTTGCCCTGGTATTCCACTAAAAAATAAAAAATCCAAACCACAAGTAAGTGACCAAAAGGAAGCTGTTTGCACACTAATAGACTGCTAACACAATAAAGAAGTGATTAGAAAAATCGCAGCCACAGTTTCAAATCATACCAAAATTCTACAGAATTTCTAGTAATTTACTTCTTTAGAACGTTTTTTATTCCATTTATACTACAATACATCAATGCTTATCTACCACACAAAAGTGCTACACACCTTTCATTTTGCAATAGATTTCTTTACACTTGTAGAGCTCTTCCAGTGTCGGGTTCCCAAAGAACTCTCTAAAGCAAGCACTCTGCCTTTTACAAGGGGAAAGATACATGAAGGAACTTGCCCAGTGGGAAGAAAAATAAATCCAGACTTTCCAGTTCCCACAGTATCTTTCTACAGTTCCACTGCAGTTGTGATTAAGACAGGATATATCTCAAATATTCAACACATTACTGAAAATGTGAAGTTTTTTCTAAGCCAATCCAACAAAGTAAGATGAGGTTTGTAAGGAGAATGTCAGTGGGAATGTCTCTATTCAGACACCCACTGAGCCATCAAACATCAAACAGCCATTGCAAATTCATCCACACTCCACAAGCTGTGATTCAACACAAGGGAACAGTGAAATTCAAGAAAATCCTTTTCATAAGGTTTTATTAAAGAAAGGCATCACTTGTGTATGGCATGTCTACCTTTTCTACTCTAACTTCAAGATCTGCCCTTCAAATGCTGAGCATTTTAAAACAACAGAAACCTTGTCCAGATTTTCCCAGAAATTTCTATTCATCCACTTCAGCTGCCTTACAGGACCACTTACAGAAACAAAGACAGAAAAATTAAAACTTCTCCCTTATAAATATTATTCTGCATCACATAATATCACTTGTAAAGCTGAATGAAGCAAGATTTTTTATGCCATTTTATTAAGTGTGACAATATATAAGACAGGCAAACATCTTTTCCTTTTTATTCTAGGCAGTAAAATTTCTTTTTTTAACTTTTGGCTTCTTTTCAGCAAGTGAAAAACAATAGCATATTGTAAATACTTTCTAATACAACTCATACAAACTATATCAAATTGAGTGGGTTTTAGACACTTTCCAGAACCTGTGCAAGTATTTTAAAACTGTCATTTCTGTAGCTAAGTTTTAGCCCTTGTCACCTACAAGTCATTGTCAGACTTATGCATGACTAATGTTTGCAGAGTCAGCAAAAAAACTTATCAAAATGCACAGCTGCTTTTACTCACTGGTGCTTCAGACATAAGGACAGGATGCAAACTTGCTTCAGATTTAATATGCATCTTGTAAGTGTGATCCAAAATTGCCTGGAAACTATCCCAGTCTTCAACTGTAACAATATTGAGACAACAAGATTAGTTACTTCTAACTTTTGTTTCATTTCATAAGCACATAAAGGCTTTCCAATTTTTTAATTTTTTTTTGCATAGAGCTCTTCAGTCAAAAGCTGTCCCCAGCAGACACACACCTCCTCTAACAGCTCTGCAAAATTCTCTTCCTCTGCAACCACCATGACTTCAACAATTATGCTGAAAGTCCACTAACAGTGAAAACCAATGCAATTTGTAAACCAGGAATCTGTTCTTACAGCCTCTGCTGCTGTACATAGCATCTGTCAACACGACTATGACTTCCTGCAGCCTGGCAATGCTATTTGAAAAACAGGTAGAAAAAGACAGAGCAGCATACTCATTCCATTTTTTAAAGGTGAAATGGCTTCCATATGCTCCCTTGGAACTCTCAGGGCATTAGTGTCTATGTAGTAAGTCGGGCCTCCTTGTTTGCCTTTGTCACCATCTATCTCCATCAGTGTGCTGCCATTGTCCCTTTCTAGCACCACACCAATGGCTGTTGGAAAATCAACCTGCAAGGCAAGAGGCAAGCAGTACATAAGGATTAGTAATGATCTGGAAGTTGGGTGTTTTTCTCATAAATTTAGAAGTTTCTTCATACAATACAGTCAGAACAAACCCCAATGTATTCAGAAGGGTTATAATTTGCAAAGAAGACCTAAGGCATAAATTCATGTTGAATTTCCATCGAGGCACAGATTCTCTCACCTTTGGGCAGTCCTCGCCTGCATAGCCTGCTCTCACTGTGTACGAGCCAATGTCAAAAACCAGAGCCCCAACTTCGTCTGAAAAGATTGATAATAAAGAATGATTATTACACTCTTCTGCAACCCTGAGCTTTCCCTACCCACTGCCTGCTTTACTGGCAAAGGAAGACAAGCAAAGCAAAGGATCTTGTGCAAAACAAGGGGAAACTTCTCTATTCAGAACTCCCGCTACCAGAGAGCTATCGGAAAACTGCAGACAGGCTTCGACTGGGGCAATGCAATCCCTCCGTATGGCTTAAGAATTTTAGCAGAAGAGGGAAAACGTAGTAGCAGCTAAGGGATCGCAAGATAAAGCTTTCAAAAAGTTCTAATTTAACAGTCATATGAAGCCAGGCGAGCTCAGAGCCTTCGCGGGTGATGAGGATGAGGAAGGTGGGACTGAAAACATCGACTGTGTGAGGGAAGGGGTCAGAGCACGAAGCGTCCATCCCTACGGGCGCGATCCCCGCTGAGCTCTGCACATGCTAAAGGAAACTCGTCAAAACCGAACGGTGGTCACGGAGGATGTGCAGAGGGGCTCGGGGGAAGCACACCCGGCTCCCAAAGTGCGAGGACTTTCTCCGGATCTCGGTATTGCGGATCCTGCCCAAGGCCGCGATGCGAGCGGTCCCCGGCGGAGGCACCTCGGGGCCGCGAAGAACATAAACAAGGCCCGGCGCGGCCGCCGCCGCCTCCTCACGCGTGGGACACGGAGGGGCCGCGGCAGCGCCGGCCCGGGCTGAGGGAGGCGGGAAGCGCCCGCCGGGACTGCACGCGCC
>VWYP01005197.1:33690-45126 GCA_013400435.1 Pycnonotus jocosus | reverse complement strand
ATGCTCTGGGTGTCACCAGGGCCTTTGCACCTCTCTCGTCCCCCCTGCACTCTGCTCTTCCAAAGGTGCCAAGTTTCCTCTGCTAACTAAACCTGCAAATAGCTCTTTTCTATGCATTTTATTTTTTAACTCTTTCTTTTTTATTTTTTTTTCCCACCCCTGCCAAAACAAGCAGCCCATATGGGCAGGGTTGGGTGGGGATTTTTGCAGTTTCCATGGGGATTTGGCTCTGGAGCTGCTGGGTGCTGGCTCCTGGGGTTTGCTTCGTTTTTTGGTTTGATTTTTTTGTTGTTCTTGGGGGTGGGTTTTTTTGGTTTTGTTTTTTTTTTTTTTTTTTTTTTTTTTTTTTTTTTTTTTTTTTCTCTGTTCCCTGTAAACGGGGCGGGGGTATAGCACCAANTTCTTTGTTTTTTTTTTTTTTTTTCTTTTTTTTCTTTTTTTCTTTTTTTCTCTGATCCCTGTAACCGGAGCGTGGTGATAGCACCAAGCTCCCTTCCGAGCTCCGGCATCTCCCAGCCAAGGTCACCGGGGAGACCGTAGGCAGCCGCCGCCTGCGTTGGGCCATCTGTTAAATAATGTATGCAATAAACTCCTGCCCCGCGGCCAGCTTAATCCTTAAATCCTCCTTCAGAATACCATCTCCTGGCCGTGCGGGCTGCCCGCCTCGGTCTCTTGGGCGCATCTTTCCCCACCCATCCCTCTGGAATCCCTCTCTCCTCTCCCCTCCATCCCGCATCCTCCCGTACTCGAGCTCGCCGGGCTCTCCTGCTCCATTATTTATGTGCCGTGCATGAAAGATGCAGATGAAAGAGCGGTTTATAATTTAGCAGAATCTCCTCTTCTTTCAGCCTCCCTTCCCCCCCCCCTCTGCTTTCAGGCTTTCTCCGGTTCCTTACCGGCCTCTCCTGGGCATCCAGGTGGTTTTTTGGGGAGGATCCCAGGGTTGTGCCTGTGCCCCATCCTTGGAGCACCCATAGATGGGGCTGGGGTTCAGGAGGGTTTAAGCGCTCAGAGATCTTTCGATGTGTGGAATAAAGTGGGAAACTGGGTTTGGCAGACCCATAGATCAGGTTTTTTTATGCAAAAAAGGGGCTTTTTGGGTAACTTAATGAACCCAGTGCTGAATCCAGCCTGTGAGTTTGTGTCTAACGAGCTCCCAAGCGCTGTATCCTCAGCACACGGGGGATGCTTTGCTCCTCTGGCTGTGTCTGCTCTCCCAGAGCCCTGGGCTCACCCCCAGATGTTGAGTGGGGCAAACCCCATTAATTTGGGAGGAAAAAACCCCTCCCTTCTGGGGGCCATCTCATGCAGGCCTCCCAGCATAGAAAATCCCGGGGCCAAAACTGTGTGAGCTGAGCCCAACCCGCACAGCCACGACCTTGGAGCTGAACTTACTGGGGAAAAAAAATGAAAATAATTGGGGATTTTTCAAGGGAGCAATTTAGCAAAGCTCCTCATTGTATCCTGGATGTGGGAGAGCCTGTGTGGGTTAAAAACGGAGCAATAAATAGCAAAGGTGGTGGGGAAGGGAGCATTGTGCAGCCTTCACACCCCCAAAATGGGGTACCAGCTCCCTGTGCCACCCCAAATTAATTCACCTGCCCCCCAGGTCATCCTGTACAAATCCCAGCTCAGCAGCCTCCTGCTTGTACTACAATGTATGATTTTCTTTGTAATAAAATCCCACCTCTGGACCTGTTTCCCATCCAGGATTATATTCTTGTTCCCCAGGCACAAAGGCTGGCTTGTGCCCTCGGTGGTGTGGGAAGAAGGGATAATGGCATTTTTAACACCAGGGTTAAAATTTGGGGTCTGGGGGGAAGGAAGGCAATACTAGAATGAAAATGCCCATTTTCCACAGCTTTTCCCATCAGTGAAGGGGAAGCCACCTTTTATTCCCCATCCCCAACAGCCACTCCAACGACCCAACATTGAATTTTTCCACTAAATTTGTGCCCCTGAACCATCTTCCCATCAAACAAAAAAAAAAAAAAAATCCCACAAATAACTATTAATTACAATTAGTTACTCAGCATGAACAGAGGGCTGTCCCAGAGAGTGGGGAGGTTTTCCTCAGTTATTTTGGGATGATTTGGGTGGTCAGGGAGGGATGCTCACGGCGCTGGGCCCTGGCAGCCCATGGCAAAACACGGCAAATCTGCATTTATAATTTTTTTTTTCCGTTTTGTTTCATTTTCCTTTTTATTCGGACATTGCAGAAATAGCCCTGTGTAGTGGATAAAAGTGCAACATACACAATATTTAAGAAAAGGAGGAAAGAAAAACCTGCCTTGAGGTCTGTCAGTCAGTCGCAAACAGAAACAAGAACCAAGCCTGGGCGCCAGAGGCGCTTTTTGTTTCCCCCCTCCCCGCCCTTTTTTTTTTTTTCCCCTTTTGTTTTTATGCACATCATGCAAAATAGTTAAAAAGAAAGATTAGAAAAGAGAAGTCAGAGAAAACCCCACGAGAGAGAGATCGACCGAGCCCTAGAAAGAGCAGAAAGCTCTGAGTGCTGCTCATCTCGGGGAGGGAATCGCTGCCCTCCAGCATCTCCAAGTGTTTGGCACTCTTGTGATTACATTAAATAATTTCTTTTATATATATATATGTTTTAATACAGTCTATTAAAGAGAGGAAACTGCCACAATANGAAACTCATACAGAAGGGGATAGCGTGGTACATCCAAGTGCACGGATTCATTTTTGCAAGATTAAATAATGTAAACAAGGTGCCCGCTGGGAACAACCCTGGCCGGAGGGAGACCCCAGGGGCTGTTCCCCACCCCCCCATCATCTCCCGCTGCCCCCTTTCCTCTTACCCCCCCCCGATCTAGCGCGGCCCAAGGTTCATCAGCCCGAGCAGAGCGATCCCGAGTCGTTCAGAGCCGCGCCGTGACTCCTCGGTCCGTCCCTCGGGGTGGCGGGGGGCTCTGAAGCAGGTGATTATTTTCCCGATTACATCTATATTTTTAATTTATTATCTTTTTTTTTTTTTTTTTTTTTTAACAACGCCAAAGAAAGAGGAAAATTGTTGNTTTTTTTTTTTTTTTTGAAGGGATGGCTGGGCTCTGGCTCGCTGGCCGCCCTCCCCTCCGCGCTCTCCGGAGGGCAGGACGTGCCTCGGGACTGCGGGCGGCCGCCGACGGCGTTGGCGGAGCTCGGGCGGTCGCTGCGGTGGTGGTGGGGGGCTCATTTTTTGCCGATCACCTGTGCCCCATTGTAAACCGAGCCCACCCCGGGGCTTCAGCCCAGCGTCCCCAGGGAGGCTTTAAACACCGGGAGGGGCCTTTTCGGAGAGGTTTTGCAGCACATCATCAATTCTATCATCTTCAATCACCACTGGAAAGCGGAAAGAAACAAGAAGCGCGATGAATTTTCTGCCGCCGTGCTCCCCTCGCCCAAGGTCACCCTGGGGCGGGGGGGGGTTGGAGGGGGTCCCACATCCCTGCTGTGGCTGCTGGCAAAGCTACACGGCCCCCGACACGCCGCAGGGTACCCGGTGCACCGTGCCGCGTCCCCAGGATGGCACGCCCCGTCCCTGGGGACACCTGGCAAAGGGCATGTCCCCAAGGAAGGTCCCCTCACCTCCGTGCCCTGCGGATGATCCACAGGGAATGATGAGCTGTCTCTGCTGCCCTACACCCCGTGAAGGGCCCCGGGCACAATGTCCTGTCCCCCAGGGAAGATCCCGGCTACCCAACCCCCTGGTGCCAGTCCTTGGGACGTGATGCCCGACATCCTGCAGGGAGTCTGGTGCATCGCGCCCCGTCCCCGGGGACGCTTCCTGGTGCCCTGCATCCCCGAAACGTGCTTGGTGCCCCATCCCTGGGGAAGAACCACGGAACACGACGCCCAACATCCCTCAGGGAGCCCGATGCACCATCCCCCGTCCCTGGGGACCGTCCCCAGTGCTCTGCATCCCTGCAGAAGGTCCTCGGGACACGATGCTCGGTATCTTCAGGGAGCCCGGTCATCATGTCCCGTACCCGAGGATGGTCTTCGGGGTCCTGCACCCCCGAGAAAGGTCCCCGCTACACTATGCCCAACACCCCGCGGGATACCCGCTGCATCCCGCCGCATCCCTGGGGCCGTGCCCCGCATCCCGGGCAGCTCCCTGCGCGCCCCGCTCCCTCCGGCACCCACCTCTCTTGCTGCGGCCGATCTGCCCCAGCTTGGGCGGCCGCTTGCCCTGCCCGCCGGCCAGGAGCCCGTCGCCGCCGCGGAGGCGAACGGGGAAGGGCAGCTGCCCCACGGCCGCGTCCCCCGCCAGCTGCCCCTCNGGCGGGTTGATCCCGCACCCCGGGGATCCGCGGGACTGCCCCGCCGCCTGCCCCGCAGCGTCCCCGGGGAGAGCGGAGCATCCTCAAGGAGCCCGGACCTACCCCGCAGGGTCCCCGCGGAGCACCGAGCTGTGCCGGAGCATCCTCGGGCTGTCCCACGGCAGCCCTGGAGATCCCAGAGCTGCCCAGCAGACACCCTGCGGGGCCCGGAGCTGCCCCGCCTCATCCTCAGTATTGCCCAGCCTGCCCCTCAGCATCCCCGGGGTGTCCGGAGCTGCCCTACAAGGATGCTCGGGGAGCTTAGGCGGCCCCACAGCACTTTTGGGGAGCCCAGAGCTGCCCCACAGCCACATCTGGAGAGCCTAGACTACCCCGCAGACACGTTTAGGGAGTTTAGAGTGGGTCTCCCTCCAACCACTCCTGCAAAGTCTGGAACTAACCCCTCCACATCCCTGGGGAGCCCAGTTCCCCAGGAGCACTGGGCACAGCCCCACATGTGCCCTGCAGAGCCCAGAGCCATCTGGGGGGCTCTGGCACTTCTTGGGGGGCTGCAGCATGGGGGGACTGGGTGTGCTTGGCTGTGGGCCCCCAGGACCCTGTCCCTGCAGGAGCTTTTCCTGGGGCACTGCAGGAGGACTTGTGAGTCACTGTGAGCTTTCCATGGGGTGTTCTATGCAGAGTTGCCACAATGTGGGTCACTGGGGTTATTGCCTGGCAGAGTGAGTGATGGAAAGGTTGGGGATAACATTTTGGGACAGACCAGAGCTGTGTTGGGGTGTTCAGGCATCTGTGGTGCTTCTCCCACAAAGCAGAGCAGGAGGAGAGTAGCAATCGCAGCAAAGAACCTGTTTGTGCAAAGCTGTTACAGGATTTCTCTGGAATCGGGAGCCTGGTTCATTTTGGGGCCGAGCAGAATGGGGGCACAGAAAGGACAGGGTGCCTGGTGGTGCCAGGGCTGGGGTGAGCTATCCTGGGGCTGCTCCCATCTCCAAAGGCCTCGTTTGCTGAAATCCTCATCCCCCAGAGCTGCACAAGCCCCTCTCCCCTGCACCCCCGCCCACCCCCGAGCTGTCAGCTCCTTACATAAGGTTGCGGCTACACCCGAGATCTCACGGGGAAAGCTTGGAAACAGGAGGCGAAGGGGAATGGGGAAGCACAGCCCCTCCAAGGTGTATTTTTAGGCTTTGCCTGATGCTCCATTCCTGGGCAAACACCGAGGCTCGAGGCCGTGTCCTGCACTGGTCTGACGGGGATTGACCTCGCCGCTGCCCCCAGAGAGGGGATGAGGCTTTTTGGGGTGGTTGGTCCCCTGGAGAGGAGGGACACCTCCTGCAGCAGATGGGATTCTGTGGTTCCAAACTGTATCCTGGGGTTTTGGGCTGCAGTGTGGCTCTTTGAGCAGCGTTCTGGCTGTTGCCTCTGGGATTCTGTTTTGCAGGCTGCCTTGCCCTGCAGGCAGCCACTGCCATCTACAGCTGGTGGGATGCAGCCCTTTCCCAGCACAGGGATAACCAGGGACCTGCTCCTGAAAATTCAGCCGTGCCTTTGTGCCTCACAGCCAGAATGGCCTTTGGACACTGCCTGGCTGCTCTGGTTAATGTTTAATGAGGAAACAACCCATCTTTTTCACTGTTAAATTCAGGGGGTTTTAAATGCCAGTCGATGGGAATGTTTGTTTTTAAAAGTGCCTGGGGGATGTGAAGGGCTCTGCCTGCCCACAGGCATTGGATGGAGCAGAGGTGCCCAGGGGCTGCCTCAGTCCTGGGCTTTTCAACTGTTCCTACTTGAGGCTCCCTCATTCCCCATGAATATTTCCCTAATTGTCCTCCCCAGCAAATGTTAATTGCAGCAGCACTTTGGGTCCATTAACCCTCTTGGAGGCATATGGCATTTATGGCAAAATGGGAGTTTCCTTTTTTGTGTCAATTTGGGGGTTTGGCACCACCTGTGTCATGAGGGGACAGCAGTGACTGTCATGTCCAGTGCAGGGGGGACCTCCATCATGGCTTGGGATAATCCAGGCTCACTGTGTCCACCTCAGGGTGGACACACCTCATCCCTCCCATGGAATAATCTGACACAGACATCCTTTTCATCCTCTTTTATTACATCACACCTTGTTTGCTATCCCAAGCCAAGCCAAGCACAGCCACCAGCCACAGCATTCTCACATCCCCATCCTCACATCCTGGTGTGACAAAGCCATTTCAGGGGGATCACAGAATTACCTGTGTTCACACCCCCTGGTACGAGCTCTCCTCCTGGTCCAGAGGCCTTGCAGCCCTCTGGCAGCCTCACAGGAATTCTGCAGCCTCTCAGAACCCCCTTAATACATTTTTTTTTTCTGTTTTCCCCATGTTTTTATCAGCTGGGTAAGGGGCTGCAGGTCCTGTAGCTCTGACACAAACCCTGGGAGTTCAAACCTTAACAGAAGAGCTTCAAGCTGCGTCTCCCCTCGAGCACCTCACCCTTTGCAAGGAATCATCTCTCAAAAACACCTCCAAGCACAGTGTGAGCCCTGACCAGCTGCAGAGTCGCCTTTTCAGACTCAGCTCTGCCCCCCTGCTGAAGCATCCTCAAGCTCCCTCCCCTTCCCCAAAATCAGCGAGGCAGCAAAACCCCTTTACCAGCGGCAGCTTTAAATCCAAACTCTTCCCCCAGAAAAATCACAAAAAATTAACTGTTGTACAAAGGAACCACCCTGGTGATGCTCTGCCTGCAGATTGGGCACTTTTTGGGATTGGGAAGAGCCTGGTAGCAGTCGTGGCAGGAGCAGACGTGGCCACACTCCAGGAAAACGCAGGATTTGGTGCTGCTCAAGCAGACCACGCAGGCGTTTTTGAGAGTCTCCCCTCCCTCGGTGTTCATCAGGCGCTCCTGGGCCTGCCGGAATTCCTCCTGCATCTGCCGGAGGTGCTGCCTCTCGCGGTGGTGCCGGTATTGCTTCCGCAGGAGGAAGAAGAGCACGGCGCAGGTGGCAAAGCCGGAAACCACGGTCAGGATTTTCCAAAAGCGGACGCTGGACTCTTGTTTCTGCAGCAAGGACTCGAAATCCAGGGAGCTCAGGTAGTAGGGCATGCCCTGCTTCGGCGGCTGCAGCTTGATGGTGGCGTTGTCCAGGACCAGCTCTCCCACCCCGGTCAGGGCCGTGCCCACCTTCAGCATCTGCTCCGTCTCCTGGATTCCCTTGGGACGCTCCCCGCTGATGTAGTGGCCGATGACATCTGTGAAGGACTGGACAGAGGGGTGGAATTTCTCATACACCGTCTCCAGGCTGAGCTCAGCGGCTTCCAGAGGCTTCATCACCCTCACGGCGACGCCGGCGCCGTCCTCGGCAGGGACCAGGTCGAAGGGGGTGGTGTTGGTTCTCTGGTGGATGATCTTCTCATAGTCGTTCCTGGGGAGGGAGAAGTGAACTGACTTCCCCTGATGGGAAACCAGCCTGGGATGACCTGCTGGTTTTGGGGAGTGCCAGATGGGACACACCCCGAGTGGAGTTTCTTTGGCCCTGAGTGGAGTTTCTTTGATGGGGGTCCCTGGAGAATACCTTTCCCCTCATGGCACAAATCAGGTGTGCACGAGGCCACTCCACCCTCACCTCAGTGCTCCACAAGCAGTGGGGGCTTCCCCCATCCCCACCGAATTCCTCCTCACGTCCCTGTGGCATTCCCAGCTGTCACAAACCATCCCGTGGGGAGAAGCACCACGAGTCACACATCCCAGTTTGATAAGTGTTAGCAAATGTTTATCAAACAGCATCACTGGGCTCTGTTTCAGCAGTTCTGGGACCCTCCTTGGGTCCCCTGGGTGTGGGGATCACCCAAATCCAATTAATTTCTGTTCTGCAAGTGGGATGTTTTTGGAAACGCCATCCTCTGGCCACCTCTGTGACAAGGTGGGGCTGATCAATGTTGAGCCCATGCTGAGTGCCCTTCTCCTCCAGCCTCTCTGTGAAAGCCCTACCATTAGCCAAATGCCCTGTTATGGCAGCTGTCACTTTGGGGGCTATGCTGGGATCCAGCTCTGAGGCACTTGGTCACTCTGACCATGCCTGAGGCCATTTCAGGGTGCCAGGACCCCCCCTCGAGGGCACCCCAGGTGTTTGAGGGTTCCAGGCATGTACCAGAGGTGGGTGGTTCTGTTCCACACCATCTTGTGCTCCTGCAGGGTCAGCCTCTGGACCACCCCCTTGCAGCTCTCCACAAACTGACTGCTCAGGGTCTCCTTCACCGACCGCACCACACCTGCAACGGGAACACAAGGGCAGCTGAGGAGCTCCTAAACAAACACGGGACAAGGGCCTGGAGTGACAGGACCCTGTGGAATGGCTTCATACTGACAGGTTTAGATGGGCTGCTGGGGGAAAACCCTTCCCTGGGAGGGTGGGCAGGCCCTGGCACAGGGTGCCCAGAGAGGCTGTGGCTGCCCCTGGATCCCTGGCAGTGCCCAAAGCCAGGCTGGAAGGGGTTGGAGCACCCTGGGATAGTGGAAGATGTCCCTGCCCATGGCAGGGGGGGCACTGGATGAGCTTTAAGGTCTCTTTTAAACAAAACCATTCTAGAATTCTAAGATGGGGGGGGAAAGGGCTGAAAGCCCATGTTCTCTGCTGTCAGGAGTCTGTGGCTGCTTGGTGGGGGGATATGACCTGATGGGCACAGAAGGAGCAGCTGGGGATGAAATCCCCCAGTGAGGAGCAGCTGTGGGGCAGGATGTGCCCCCCACCCCTGTTTGGGACACTGCTTCAGGCCCTGTTTGAAAAGAATGAGAGATTTGTCTTTACAAATACACNCTTGGTGGGGGGATATGACCTGATGGGCACAGAAGGAGCAGCTGGGGATGAAATCCCCCAGTGAGGAGCAGCTGTGGGGCAGGATGTGCCCCCCCACCCCTGTTTGGGGCACTGCTTCAGGTCCTGTTTGAAAGGAATGAGAGATTTGTCTTTACAAATACACTGTGGGTCTGCCAGCAGATAAAAATAGATACTGACAGATAAAAGAAACAATGGTGCCATAAATACAATACACAACATAAATATTATATTGTTTGCTTTTCACAAACATTAAGATGAATGCTATAGGTATAATGTTAAAATAACTTTGCTTTTATTTGTGCTACTAACAAAAACTTAAACATGGTAGTAGCAATAACTGATTGAGCAAACTGTTTAGTCAGGATAACATCCAGTGAACCCTGCTGTTAATATGCCAACTATCAGCATCTCCCATCTGAAGAGAATATAGACTAAAGCCCAAACTAAAAAGTGATAAAAGAACGGACCAAAACCACAACCAAAAAGCACACATGCTCTGAAAAGCAGCAGCCAGGCAAAACAGTTCCTAAAATACAGAAATTAGTTTGTGGAAAAAGATGAAAATGCATAATACTCTATGACTATGCAACAGGCTGATGTAATAGAAAATGTATTTAAGAGGTATCTCCGAAGATAACAATCTACTCTTAGCTAGATGCCAAGCAGCCGGCTGTTTTAACCCTTTGCTTTAACTCTGTCTCCTGTTGTCTTTTTATTAAACCTTTCAAATTCTACCAAAAAAGTAAACCTCGTTTCTCATAACGGGAAAATCCATAAATTCCATAGGAATTCCACCGACTGACACAAGGAAAAGGAAAGGGGGGGTGGGGTTATGCATTAGAAGCCGATATTTAGGAGTTCCGGGAACTCTGTACCCCTCAAGCACCTCAGCCAATGGGGAAACAGAGGGAAACGCGGCCGGGAATTAAGGATNCCACCGACTGACACAAGGAAAAGGAAAGGGGGGGTGGGGTTATGCATTAGAAGCCGATATTTAGGAGTTCCGGGAACTCTGTACCCCTCAAGCACCTCAGCCAATGGGGAAAGAGAGAGGGAAACCCGGCCGGGAATTAAGGATAAAAAGGAGGCTGCGTCCACTAGCAATTTCAGAGACCCCATGGGAAACTCCCATGACTTCTCCCTTTATTCGAATAAAGTTACAGGACTCCTCTGTGTCCTTTCCGGACATAAAACTTCCGGTGTTTGCGGATTAATCTTCCTGACACGACCCTACCTTCTATGACAGCATAGGGCACGCAGCGCCCGGGCGCCTCCAGCAGCACGGCCCGCAGGTCCCCGTCCAGCCGGACCTTCCTGGCGCCCTGCGGGGAGCAAACAGAGGCCGCGGCTCAGCCGGAGCGCCCAGGCCGCGGCTCGGGCGCAGGCATTCCCCACATCGCACCCCTCACACCCACCTCGAGCCCGCGGGCCACGCGGGCCTTCTGCCGGTAGACGGAGTAGAGCAGGGCGGTGACGGCGGTGCTGGCGGCCAAGAGCACGGCCTGTGAGGCCGAGGGCCGCCCGCCGCCCTCCATGACGGCCGGGCCCGCCGTTACCACGGCAACCGCCCGGCGCGCGGTGATGACGTCACGAGCGACGCTCTGGCAGTGCAGCGTTACCATCGAGACGCGGGGGTCCGCCAAGGCCGGGCGTGGGCGCGGGGGCTGCGTAAAGCCTTGTTGGGGTGCGGGGGTAACACAAACTAACTTCCCACAGAGGCTGGGGGTCAGGGGAGGCGGGTCAGACACCGGCTCCACGGAGCTTTAGGGGAATAAACGCCTTCCTTGGGAGTTTGGGGGGGAGGGACAGGCCGCAGCCTCCTCACCCCTTTACCCCCACCTCCGCCCTGGGGTCTTGGGGAGGACATCAAAGTCCAGCTTCCTCGGTATCTGAGGGGGATTAGCTCAAATCCCAGCCATCCCTCAGGATCTTGGCAACTAGCCACTAATGCCCCCGGGTGCGGGATGGGGGAGCATTCCTCGTACCCCCTCTCTCTGGGAGTTGAGGGCAACCCAAATCTCACCCTCTTGCTAAGTTTCGGGGTGCAGTGGTCAGAGCAAAGCCTGTCCCCCCGTGGCTGGGAGGGGATATCTCCCCAAATCCCAGCCATATTGCACCTGGGAGAAGGCGTTACAACCCTTCACTGGGCTGTGAGGCAGCAGCACCAGGTGCCCCTCGCAATGTGAGGGCTCAGCCTCAGGACACAGCCCCCAGCCCCACTTTGCAGGGTCCTTTTCCCCCGCCCCAAGAAGGGCCATGGCAGGGTAGCAGGTTCCTGATGACACCCCCATACCCCCCCCCCCCCCATCCCCTTACCATCGCTTATTCTGGGAAAGCAGCAAAAGG
>VWYP01005197.1:0-24921 GCA_013400435.1 Pycnonotus jocosus | reverse complement strand
GGGGAGTCCCCCAGACACCCTTGGTGGAGGGGAGAGCCTTGTTTTATGGAGCCCCTCATGAAGGGAAGGGGGATCACTACTGCAGGGAGCCCCCTGACAGCCCCTGTGAAGGGCACACTGTGGGGAGCCCCCCAGACACCTCCCCATCCCTCCCCAAGAAAGATGGGGGGTGCTGCCATGAACAGCTCTCAGGCACCTCTTTCTTCCCAGAAACAGGGTCCTGGGGAAGCCTCTCACTCAGCAGCCCCTCATCACCCTAAAGCAGGTATTTTAAAAAGCAGGGGATCCTCACTCCCTGTCCCCCCACAGAGGGAGGGGTTGGGGCCCTGGGGATGGGGGTCTCATGTCCCAGGACACTGATGTTGATGCCCAGGTCCATCCCCTCTGCCTGAGACAGACGGGGACCCTGTGGTGCTGGGCCAGGCCGTGCTGGCAGGGCACAGGGGACGGATGGTGCTGAACATATTTACTGGGTAAAAATAGACCTTTGGTGCCCAGAGCCAGCTGTCACCCGCTCCACCGACCAGCAGACACATTCCTTGAAGTTTCTCAGGATTTCTTTTCTCTATCCTCGCTGGGTTGTTCCATTTGCTGTCCTTGGGTCTGTGGCTGATGACACATCCCTAGGGTGTCACCAGTGCTTTGGGGTTTCACAGAGAAGGTCACTCATGTGTATCAATCCAGGTGGCAGCTGGGGCACCAGCAGACCTGTAGGATCATGAACTGTGATGAAACTCCAGAACAGCCTCCTGTGTGTTGTTTACCCACATCTCTTGATTTTCTCCCCCAGCTCCCTCCCATCATGGATTCACTCTTCCTCAAACTAACTGGACCTCACAGTTGACTGCCACAAAAAAGGCCATTGATTTTTCAGTTGCTGCTTTTAATTGGACTTTCTTTTAAATGCTGTTTGCCTGATTTATTTATGGAGAGGGAGAAAAGTGTAATAATGCGTCTGTTTTCAGAAGTGTTCAGTTAAACTTTTCTTTACACAACCACAGAATCATGGGATGGTTTGGGCTGGAAGGGACTTTAAAGCCCATCTCTTTCCATCCCTGCCATGGACAGGGACACCTTCCACTATCCCAGGTTGCTCCAAGCCCTTTCCAAGGATCTGGTCTTGGACACTTTCAGGGATAGGACAGCCACAGCTTGTCTGGGCAAAACATATTTATATTCTAGATTGGCAAATGACTCCCCCTCCTGGTTCCTCTTCTTCCCTCAAAAAGGACACCTTTAGAAAAGACTGTTTTATGGGTAAATTGTATCAGACAAAAACATATGGCCTGCAGATGATCTTTCATGTGGTTACAGGGATTTGAGCCCAAAGGTTAGAGTCTGATTGAAACTTTCAGGTTGGACCAACCCACTGTGATTCAGTACCGCCACTAAAACACCAAGTTCTCCTTCTCTGGGAAGCCTGGGATAACTGACTGGGTTTTTCTGTTCATATTCCTTTCAGACCGTGTTTGTTGGGAAGAACAAGCCACAGAAAGATCCCCTGAGCTCCTTGCGCTGGCAGGGCTTCAAGCTGGAGGAATATCTCATTGGCCAGCCCATCGGGAAGGGCTGCAGTGCCGCTGTGTACGAGGCAGCCATTCCCTTCTGTCCCGGCCCTCGGGATCGTGTGGAGAGCAGCCATCTCCCAGTCGTGCAGCAGGACCGTGCCTCAGCTTCCCAGGGGGCTGAAGAGGAGCCTGTAGTGAAGCATCAACCCAAAGGGGCTTTTCCCTTAGCTATCAAAATGATGTGGAACATTTCGGTAAGGAGCCGGTGCTGAATCCCCCGTGTCTGTTGCTGGGGAATTCTGGCTGGAATGTTTAATAGTGAAGTGTTGAAAGCGCAAATTACGGAGTGCAGGATGAGTGTGTCACAACAAAGCTGTTGGTAGGTGACTCTGGAGATGCTGAGTGTTTAGGAAGTGTCCCAGAGCAAGGTAATTAGCATTCATCATCCTCTGGAATTGGCACTGAGAGCTGCTGCTGGAGCTGTTGAGTATGGAGCTGATGTTTTGGGAAGAAAAGGTTTTCTGAGGCTGGCTCTATTGGAAAGGTCTAAGAAGGGGAAAGCCACTGCTGCCAGTGATTTAGGAATTGGTGTCCTGTCAGTGTCAGGACAGAGGTGGGTTTTCTTGCTCAAGAGTCAGAGGTCTCAGGGTGCACAGTAACCTGCCTCCTGTATCCCCTTGCTGTGAGGTGCCTCTCCAAGATCTGCTCTTGTGTTTCTCAGCCCAGATGACTGGTGATCCAGTTCCTCAGTGTGGCTCTTCCATGTTTAAAAAAAAATCCATGTGGCTTTCCCCATTGATGTGACAAGTGAATATTTCAAGAGAATCTTCCAAAATTCCAGGATCTGGAATCCCTTGGACTCCAGCAGTACTCTGGTATTTAGCTGTGGACTCTTCCACTTGGATTTGGAAGTTGAAAGTGGGTGCTAAGGTGTAGTTCAATTTGGTGTCCTTGGGTTGCTGACCATCAAGGATGCATTTGAAGTGACAAATAGATTTCTTTCTGCTAATAAATGCCTTGCAGCCTCCCTTGGTGAACTCCTTAGGTAGTTAATTGCCTTCCTTGATTTTCAAGGGAAGGAAGTCCTGGAATCTGGTCTCAGTCAATCCAGCTCCAGATGCAGTGCCAGCACCAGGGTTATCTCCTTTCAGCTTGCATTGGGGCTGGGTGATTTTGGAGCTGAAACCAACGTGGGGTGTGATTGTTGTTGCAGGCTGGTTCCTCGAGTGAAGCCATCCTCGATGCCATGGGCCGAGAGCTCGTCCCAGCCACGGGCCTTGCCTTGTCCGGGGAATACGGAGCCGTCTCTGGCCGCAGGTATGGAGGTGGCAAGGTGCTGATTTTATCCCTTGATTAATTTTGCAGCAATTTGCACTGTTAAGAAGGTAGACAGGGCTTTCTAGAACAGCTGCTGAAAGCAGGTAAACCTGGGGATTATTAAGTTTGTTGGCATGGAGGGAATTGCATTGCTAAACTGTGTGGTTCAGAGGGTGCACCAGTAATTTGGGAGCATTTGGGGTGCCACCAGGGTCTGGTGGGTGTCTGTGGCTATGCCTTAGCTTCCCTATATTGAAATGTGTTGGTATTTGCTGAGGTAAAGGCTGGAGGAACCCCTGATTAAACACCATATAAATTTGTATTGTGATGCTTTTTAATTGCATCACTGCAGTTGGTAACAGTTTGAGTATATTAAAATCAAATGATTTCACTGTAATACAGTTTGACTGGGAGAACTGGTTTGGTGTAAAATGAGTGCTGGACAGGGAGGTTGAAACTGTTTTAGTGCAGGAAAACTGGTGAGAAGGAAAATGGAAATGACTCAGTTTCTACTCTTTGACCTGAGTGGGAAGTGAACAAACAGCATGAAGGTGGAAAATCTCATGGAAACTTCTAAATTACCTCAATCTATTACCTCAAGCTATCTTTTTGTTCAGAAATGCATCTTTTTGTTCCATTTGAAACAATGGAGTCCACAGCCCAGATTGCCTGATTTAAATTTCTAATTCGTCCTGGCTGCCAATACAAATGAATAATGAATGCTGTGCCCGTGGCTGGCTGGGAATGCAATAGAACAGCCTAAGGGATATTTGACATTCAGGAGATGAGAGATCTGTGTTGCAGACAAATAGGTAACCTGCTTTTCAGGGCAGGGAGAGCTTCCTGCCTGTGCCATAGAATAGAGGATCTAAATTGATACTCCCAGTGTGAAGTTGACCTTTATTATATGTCTAACAACGTAATTGCAATTGGGTGTTATTCTCTAGAGCTGCTGTAGCTTTTTTTTTTTTGAATGGAGAAGCAGCCTGTGCCTGGCTCTGCTTTTGTTAGCAGCGTGGAAGGGTTAGTGAGGCTTGAGTAAAATGAAAGCTGCATGTTATGTGTGAGGGTTTTTATGAAAGCTTTGTTTGTAGTGCAGGTAAAGCACCTTATTTCCTGTTTGGCCATTGTGAATTGGGAAATTCAGTTAGAGCAGAGCCCCTGTGAGGCCTTGATTGGCTCAGTTTGCTCTGGGAGGCACTGGGGTGGATTCTGAGCTCTGGAGAAGGTGCTGGGAGATGCCCATTGCTGCAGTGGGTCTGTACAGGCTGCAGGTGCTCTACGTCCACCTGGGAAACACTGGGCTGAGATGCTGGTTGGGAAATGGGCCATGAAACTGCTGCCCATGTTCTTGCTCAGTGAATGGATTCCAGGCTGTGTCAGACTATTTGCTTAACGTGCAGTCCTGTAATCCACCCTGTGCAGCTTTAATCTCCTTCTGATGAAGCTTCCAGTGCAGAACAAACGTGTTTGCTCACTGCTGGGGAACCCTTTGGTATGGAGGACAGGCTGTAATAATGAAAAGTAATTCCAGCACTAACAGCAGTGTGCCTGTGATGCATCAGAACCAACTGAGGGATTCCTGCAATCTGTGGTGTCTTTCCTCTGCACAGAAAACCTGTCCTTGGGAGGAAGAAGCTGCAGCCTCATCCGAATATAATCCAGGTGATCCGAGCGTTCACGTCCTCTGTCCCTTTGCTGCCTGGAGCCTTTGCTGACTATCCTGACGTCCTTCCCTTGAGCCTGAACCCCAGAGGGATCGGTCACAGCCGCACGCTCTTCCTGGTGATGAAAAAGTGGGTGGAGAGAAGCTGCTTAACGTGACTTGGGTACTCTGTCCCTGCAAAGCTTGGGTCTGGGCTCCTGCCAAAGAGCAGAGTATGCTCTTGGAAACGCCTCCCAGGACCTGTTCCAAGTCCTTGAGGTTCTGACTGTGCTTCCACAATGAAGACAAACCGTTCTTTTTAATAATTACCCCAAATTAAAGTGAGAAATGTGGAGTTTGTCCCCATTTGTCTGCCCTTCTAAGCCTGAACTTCACCCTTAGTCTGAGCACACTGCTAGGGATGGAGTAGAATCAGTAATGAGATCAGCCAACACTGAGATTGAACTGCCAGTGATAAGCCTCCAGGATACTAATTCCCTTTTTTTTTTCCCCTTGTTCTGCCTAGTTACCCCTGCACGCTGCACCAGTATCTGCAGGAGAACACTCCAGATGTTCGCCTCTCCACAGTGATGATTCTGCAGCTCTTGGAAGGCGTGGACCACCTTGTTCGACATGGAATAGCACACAGAGACCTCAAGTCTGACAACATCCTGGTTGAATTTGATTCTGGTATGTAGATCCCTGAGGATAAATGCCAGTTAATTCACAGAAGTGATTTGGTCACGCTGGTATCTGGGGAGGGCGCACCCAGCTGTGTGTTTGGAAAAGAAGCATCAAACCTTTTGAATAATCTCAGGTTTAGGTTTTAGCCTAGTGTTTGCTGTCACTGCAGCAAGTCATTGATCCTGTCTGTGCCTGAGGTTTTGGATCATTAATGTGGACATAGTGTATTGCTGAGGTGATGGATTGCATGAGCACAGCCAGCATTGACTGGAGCATCTGGGAATACCACATTTGGGATGCTGCAGGAGCCTTTGTTTCAGGCTCTTGGTTCTGTCATCTTTCCCAATCCAAAGAGTACAGGCAGCCTCTTAAAATCCCACCCCATGGCCAGGTTAATAGTGCTGCACCCTAGGATGATGAAACACGGGTTGGGAAGGAAGGGAAGCAGCATTTTCATCGATGTGTTGTTCTGTCAGCCTCTAACAGCAATTTTATTTTAATTATCTGAGCTCTTTTTTGGTGCGATTGAGATTCGAATCACCAAGAAACAATAGGAGGCAGGCAGGTTTGTGCAATTAGGAATGGAAGAATTTATCTGCAGAGTATCAGGGAGAGAGACAGGGAGACCACTGGAATCCACCCTGCCTTCCTGGAGACCAGCCCAAGAGGCAGGCAACACAGAGGATTCTCTGTTCCCCAGGGCTCAGGATTTAGAATCAAAATCAGGGAATGGCCTGGGTAGGAAGGGACCTTAGAGCTGTTCCATTCCAACCCCCTGCCATGGACAGGGACATCTCCCACTGGGCCAGGTTATTCTGCTGAATATCTTCACCTATGATCTTGATAAGGGGATTGAATGCCCTGTCAGACAGTTTGCAGAGGACACCAGGCTGGGTGTGGCTGTGATGTGGTGTTTGGTGCTGCCAGGTCCTCCCAAACTGAGCCCTAATTCTGTGTTGTTCACAGCTGGCTGCCCCTGGCTTGTCATCACTGACTTTGGCTGCTGTCTGGCAGATGAGAACATCGGCCTGAGGCTGCCCTTCACCAGCTCCTATGTGGATCGGGGTGGCAATGGCTGCCTTATGGCCCCTGAGGTAAATCCCTCTGCAGCAGTGCTTTGTGCTGCTGCTTTTCTGCTTGTCCTCCTGTCAGGACTAAGTTTTGGTGGCATAGAAGGTTTGTTTCCTACCTTGAGTTAGGCTTGGTGAACATCTGTGCTGAACTATGTACAATAGACACCTTGAGCTCTAATAGGTGAAATGTAATCTGTTGGTGTTAAGAGGCAGAATCAGCCTTTCCCCTCCACCCCAAATTTACTCTTTAGTCTTTATTCAGGTCCATTTCCATGTAACTATTAAGAATTTTATGCAGCAGCCCGTGTGTTGCAACAGTAGCTTTTGGCTGAAGTTCAAGGTGGTTGTGAAATTATTTACAATTCCTTTTTATTCCTCTGATAATAAACCTGATAAAAGCCAAGATGCCCTTAACTGTCTGCTGGACCTGGAGCACCTTGCTGTGGTGTTGCTTGTTATTCTGCAGGTCTCCTGTCTCCATAATTCCAGCAGGAGAATTCTGGGAATGCTGGTCAGGGCAACCAGCTAAAGCCTCAATGCAATGTTCAGACTCCTCCCAGCATCCCAGTGGGCTGAGCAGTGCCAGAGGCTTAGAGCATGCCAACAGGGAATATTTACACCACAGATTCAAATGCAACCCACCTTTGGATTCAGTGTCTTGAGTTTATTACAGGGAAAATGCTGCTTTGAGCATTAAAAATCGAATTTCAGCACAGAGGCTGCACTCGAGCTGTTTATTTGAGTATCTCACTCTCTGTGGCAGGTAATCACAGCATCACCTGGGCCAGGCACGGTGATCAACTACAGTAAAGCTGATGCTTGGGCTGTTGGAGCGATTGCCTACGAAATCCTGGGCCTGCCCAATCCTTTCTATGGCTGTGGGGATTTGGCTCTGGAAAGCAGAAGTTACCGGGAGGAGCAACTGCCAAGCCTGCCCGACCGTGTTCCCCTCGAGGTGAAGCAAGTGATAAAGATGCTGCTTCAGAGAGATCCCAACAAGGTAAGAAGCTGCTGCCTTCAAGATATCCTCTTTGGGATTATCCCTGGTGGATTGTTTTGCCTTGGAGGGTTGCAGGTGCAGGGGTTAATCCAGATCTCACTGCAGGATCAAAGCCAGAAAAGTCTTTCCTGAGTGGTGTGAATAATTTCAGGGATTTCAGGAGATGTCGTCACCTCACGTTGGAGGGTCACACACCACATTATACATACAATAATAGCCTCAAAGAGCTTTCTAATTCACAGGGTGGTGCCTTAGTGGGGGGGGCCCAGGGAGTTTTGAAGGTGCCAATTCTCCATGCTGATGATGTGGCTGAGTGCAGCAGGATCAGCTGATCTCCCCTCCCCTTCCTCTTGCAGAGGTTGTCTGCGAGAGTGGCTGCGAATGTGCTGCACCTGAGCCTCTGGGGTGACAGTGTTGTAGCATCCAGGTCCCTGAAACCTGACCAGATGATTGCCTGGCTGCTCTGCCAGTCTGCAGCCACCCTGCTCACCAACAGGCTGGCCGAGAAGAGCCAGGTGGAAACCAAAATGAAGATGTGCTTCTTGGCAAACCTCGAGTTTGAAGACCTCTGGGCAGCAATATTCCTGCTGCTGGCCTGGAGAAGCCACTCTGGGTGAAGAAACCACCTGGAAGGCGAGCATCTCACATAAATGGCACTTTCTAAAGGCACATAGGAACCTGTCCTTTCTGTCTGTCTGGAGTCCTGTAGTGCTTTAGGGAACAAGCTGCAGGCCTGTGTTTAGGAGCTTGAGTTTCTCTCTGGCAAGTGTTAACCACGCTGCTTTTCTGCCCCTGCTAGAGGAGATGCCCTTGCTTCCTTACCCTCTGAGGGGAGGGTGTGTGGACCTTGCAGGTGTCCAGAGGTACGTGGTTGGTTTTGCTCCCATTTGGCAATTAATTGCCTTGTAAGTTGTGTGTGGAGTGAAGCAGATTCCTTTCAGAGGGGTGGCTGAGAGGAGGCAGTGTCTGGCTGCATTGTACATAGAAACATCACAATTTAAACAACACACAGATCCAAGCCAATAAAAGGACCTGCAGTCTCTGTTCATGGGCTAACCAGGGTGGTTTGAAACTCATTTTCTTCTGAGCTGTGAAATGACAGCCTGAAAACTTGCTGATGAGGGGCTGCCTGGTAACGTGAGCGTCAGCAGCCCTAAAAACCTCACAGTTGTATGCAGGATCATGGAAGCACATCATCCTCACATCCCGCTTATCATTGTTCTTAACTGTTGTAGCTCTGTGGTGGCAGCTGCCCCAGGGTCCAAGGCTGAGTCAGACTCTCCAGTTAGGGATAATGCTCCAAACAAAGTGAGGCTGGGCAGCAGCCCCTGCTTAAAGAGCTTGGTGTGATGCTCTGCTCTTTTACCTGCCTGTGTTTCCTTCAATGAAATAATATCCTTTGGTAGGGAGGACGGGAGACATCAATCTAAATAACAGCCGTGTTTATGAAACAGCATTCAATTTCATGGCTCTAATTGTGTTTAGAGGAACTTGGGGAGAAAGTTATTTATGCTTGTTGCACAATAAATTAAAGTTCTGTGGCTGTGTGGGTTCTCTTAATCCAATTTGTGCTGTGGAGCGTTGGTTCCAGGATGTCTTAAATGCGAATTCAGCTCTTTCCAGTGCTAATTGTGGAACACGGTGTTTTACTCCAAGTGGAATTTCCTGAAGAGGAACAGACCTTGCCTTGGGGATGTGTTTTGTACTCTCCTGCATGGTAAATCACTGGCTGCCCCTGCAGTTTCCAGGTGGATGACAACAGCTGATACCCCTAATCATCACAGGGTAACCTGTGCTCAGGGTTCTGTACTTTGTTTTGGTGCAGCAAAGAGCACAGAGCCTGGGAAATCAGGAGAAATGAGCTCTTGGATGGAAAAACTGCAAAAAAAACCCCTTTGTAACATTGATCTGACCCAATCCAAGTGTGTGCTGCTGTTCCTGAGCTCTTGCAGTGTGTTTCTGCTGCCTTTGCTTTATGTGTGCCTGGGTCTGGCGGTGAGTCCCGTGTCCTGGACACTGTGGAGCCTTTTGAGGAGTAAACACTCTTGCTGTGTGGTGGATCTCTACTCTGAGCCCTTTTTCTGCCATGAACATCATTCCTATGCCTTTCCCTCTCTCTTCAAGGTCCAGTCTCTGTACAAGTAGGGAACAGAATTAGGGTCTGGAGCCATCCAGTATCAAGCGTGTTTGTGTTTGCCCAACCAGGGTTTTATCTGCACTGATGAACTCCACTCGTTGGAAACTTGCTTCCCCTGGAAACCATTTCAATTCTGTCCTCAAAAATGGCCTAAAATGCTTGTCCTGCAGCTTGTCCCTCTGGTCCTTAAATCCCTATTAATGCTTCCCTTGTGCTTGCATTTTGTTCCCCCATGGTTCTGCTGAGGTCAGACTTCCCTTTTTTTTTCTTTCCCTTCTGCCTTCTGCTAACGAGACATTTTTATGGTTCTTCAGCATTCTGGGTGCTTTTGTGGAGTGCAGGTTAAAAGTACAGGCTGTTAATGCAACAATGCTGCCATGCTTTCTGTCTGCAAATGCCTGAGGGGAGCAAACTGGGACATCTCCCAGCATGTCCCTCCTGCCTTATCCTGCTAATCCTTGCACAGGCTTTTGCCCCTCACTGCTGTGTTTGTCCCCAGTGTTTGCCAGGACTATGCCACTGGGAAAGGGGGTGGCTGGGAGGATGAATGTGCAGGCTGGGCTGGATTTCTGCCCTTCCCCGGGCAGTGGAGTGTCCGGTGCACTTTGATCCCTGGAGGGAGGCTTGGCAGAGGCAGCTGGCACTCTGCCCCAGCTGGGAACGGGTTCCACAGCACCCCTTGCTGCATTCCCAGCGGGACAGGGTGGGAGCCTGTGGATCAGGATGAGGCCTCTGCTCAGGGCTGCCTGCAGCCAGCTGCTGCCCCGGAGAGCTGGGCTCTGTGCTCCCAAGCCGGCTGTGACCACTATGGTGACCACCTCACACCACAGCCTGCGGCCCCCAGCCCTTCTGGCCACCTCCAGCTCCCCAACCAGTGCGTCTGCAGGGTTCCTCCAGCCCCTGGTCCCAGGGAGCAGAGCCCCTAGCTGCTGGAGCTCACAGTTCAACGTGCCCCCCAGTGCCCTGCTCGTGGCCCGGCCCGTGGGAGTCTGCTCCATGATGAGGCTTCCCGTGCAGGCATCAGCAGAGGGACTGGACGCGGCGTTTGTCGGTGTTCCGCTGGACACAGGCACTTCCAACCTCCCGGGAGCCAGGTAAGGGGCAGCCAGGGAAGCTGGTGCTTCCCTCTGGCCACGGGGCACGGCTCTCCCGTGGTGAGAGGAGTGCTGGGATCAATGCCTGGTGGCGTTTCCCAGCCGTGCCATCACCCAGGTTTGGCCCGCGGCAGATCCGCGCCGAGTCCGCCATGGTGCGGAGGTACAACGGCAGCACCGGGGCGGCACCGTTCGACTCCCTGCGGGTGGCTGACATTGGGGACGTGAACGTGAACCTCTACAACCTGCCCGACAGCTGCCGCCGCATCCGGGACTCCTACCAGGGCATTGTGGCCTCGGGCTGTGTGCCCCTCACCTTGGGTAAGGAGCCCGTGTCTCCCTGTCCTGCCACTGTGCCCTGGCTCTGTCAAACTCCCTCTGCTCCTCCTCCCATCGTTCAGTCCAGGCTTGGCAGAAGGCAAGTGGTGAATCCATCCCCTGCCTGGGCTGTGGTGCTGTATCGTGGGTAAATTCTGCTGAACAGAATGTTCTGTGATGCCTCTTCCTTTGGATCAAAAATGAGGAGGATGGGTCAGTCTGTAAACACAACCAGTGATGTGTTTTTGGTGTCCTGTTGAGCAGGACCCAAGGCAAGAGCAGGTTCTTTCCCTTGTGTCCCTCCACCTGAGGGAGCACCAGGCTTTGCACGAGCCCTGATTTGGGTGCACGTTCAAGTTCGTAGCTGTTACTGCTTGGCACTGCTGAAGGCAGTGAGTGTGTGGAGTATCGAGGGGCAAGTCACCAGTTACAGCATCCTCAGAAGCTGATCAAATGTCTGTTTATAAGCCAGATCAAGGGTCCTGCTCCACAAGCTGTCCCTGCTGGCAGTCCTGCATATCTGGTCCTCCCTAGAAGGAAGACCAGGAGAAGAGGGGACCCAGGAGAGGTGAGAGGAAGCAAACTGCACCTGGGAGTGTTAGTTTTCCTTTGGCAATGAAGTCCTGCATAAATAAGTGCAGAATAAATGCAAAGAGGGAAAAAATTACTTGGGAACAAAAGTAATGAGCGCTGAGCAGCTCTCATAGTGCATTCCCTCTGTTGCCTGTGTCCTCTTGCAGGTGGAGATCACACCATAACCTACCCAATCCTGCAGGCCCTGGCGGCAAAGTAAGTTTCTAATCTGGAGATGGACAGAAAGGACCTGGCAAAGAGCCTCAGGAAGGCTCCTGGTTTGCTGTCCCTGCTGTTGGCAGGGCCACCATACACGAGACAGGACTAAGGTGGCCACCCTGTCTCGACCAGGCACGGTCCTGTGGGACTGGTGCACGTGGATGCTCACACCGACACCGGAGACACGGCGCTGGGGGAGAAGATCTACCACGGGAGCCCGTTCCGGCGCTGTGTGGAGGAAGGGCTGCTGGACTGCGGCCGCGTGGTGCAGATCGGCATCCGAGGCTCCTCCTATGACCCCGATCCCCACAAGTACTGCCGGGAACAGGTAAACTGATCTGCAACACAGCGCTGTGTGCTCTCCCTGCTGTAAATAGCACGTCAGTAATACTTACTCGGCTTCACCGGGAAATAAATGCAATTTTTGCCTCTTGTTCTATGCCAGTGGCTTGTCTGCAGACACTTGTCTGTGGCTCACTGAGTGTCAGCTGAGTGGAAAGTTAGAAAGTGTGTGTGGAGAGTGGAAGGTGTTTCCAGGTGCATTTCTGCAGCTTCGCCCTGGAATGAGGATTGCTCCCGGTAGATATTCCCCGGCAGGGCGAGGGATGCTCCTCATCTCTCTCCTTTCCCTAAGCAGGTGCCTGTGTGTCCGTGTTCCCGCAGGGTTTCCGGGTGGTCCCAGCTGAGGAGTGCTGGATGAAGTCCCTGGAGCCGCTGATGAGGGAGGTGAGGGCGCAGATGGGGGACAAGCCAATGTACATCAGCTTCGATATCGACGGGCTGGACCCCGCCTACGCCCCGGGCACCGGCACGCCAGAGATAGCTGGGCTCACACCCGCACAGGTGAGGGGACACCGCTGCCCTTCCCAGGAGGAAAAGGATGATTTGTTCTCTTTAAAGGAGGTCGTTTCACCAGCACAGCAAAGTGGAAGTTTAGGGAGGCCAGGAAGTGTATTCTCATGGTGATGAGGAAGGGAAATGTGGAACTGATATGATTTTGTCTGTAGAGGTTGGGTTCCTTTACTGGAATATAGGGAAAGTAGAACCCAGCCCAGTCTGCTAGGTCAGATGTGTTTCTTGATCCCAAATCCATTTTTTTCCCTAGGCTTTGGAGATTATTCGTGGCTGCAAAGGCCTGAACATAGTGGGGTGTGACCTTGTGGAAGTTGCACCAATGTATGATGTCTCTGGTGAGTCTGAAGATGCCCGAGGGCAGGACAAGTGCCTGGCACAGGTGGCTCTGGGTGAAAGCTGTTGGATACACAGATTTCTTCCTTCTTTTGTCTTGTTTTTTTTAGGCAATACAGCCCTCCTGGGGGCAAACCTACTGTTTGAGATGCTGTGTGTCCTCCCAGGAGTGAAGACATTGTGAGGGCAGTTCCCATCTGCCCTAGGGCAATGCTACTCAGTGTCCCCAGCCAGGCTTTCCATGTCCCCTTCCCTGCAGCCAGCATGGGCTTTGCAGCAAGAAATAAATGCCATTTACCATTTTAAAAAAGTACTTTTAAGCTGGGAAACTGAAGGGAACAGGCTAGACACCTCATTTAACTGGGGTCTGGACCTTTGGAGTTGGCCTGGGAAAGGGATAGATGAGGCTAATGCTGTTTTGCCTCTGGAATGATTCACCCAGCTCACAGGGCTCCTGGAAAAACTGTCACTGGTAAAAGGTTTGTCCCATCAGGATGTTGCAGCAGGACAATGAATGTAGAAGAAGGGAGGACATGAAGGGAGCCTGAGCCTCCTGCTGAGAGTAGGGAGATATTTGACTAGACTTCCTGCTGGTGGAATAACCAGGAGCTTCCTATGGCAGGAGCTGTTTAATGCTCCTGAAATTTCTGAGAGGACATGGAGGTGAGGTTAGTTTGGACATGGAGACACAGAACCACCTCATCACACATTAAAATAGTTTATTTTGGTTGCGAACCTGTAATTGTCTTAAAACAAAATGACATCAGTGCCTGTTCACAAATACAAAAACAAAACAAAAACAAAACAAAAAACCCCCCAAAATAAAAAAGACAAGTTTGCCAAATAAGTTAATTCCCCCCCTCCCAGTATCAAAAGTGCAAAATAGGTACCTAGTTCTCAGTCCTACTTGTCAGGCTGCGCTCGTGTCCTGGCTCCTGGTTGCTGTGGGTGAAGGGCAGAGACAGGGACAGGGAGGAGTTTGGGAACAACCTCCACTCTGGGGCCTGTATCCCTTCTCCTCAGCTCCGAGCACTGTGCCATTGCTCAGATCTCACTAGGAAAGTGCACTAGGACCGAATCTCCTCAGTCTTTGGGTTATGAATCACCACGTGTGGAACAGAATTGCAATTGATTAGAAAATGATGGGGGTGACGGCTCACGGCTGCTGGGAGAGGGCAGATCCCGGGATAAGCAGCTCTGACCGTGGTCTCAAGAAAGCAAACACCTGGAGTGCCACGCTGGCACTGCAGCCAACTAAACCAGGGGTCAGGGCAGCTTGGCTTTTGCTTCAACCCAGGCAAAAGTTTCCATAAAAATCCAGGAGCTGTGCTCCTGTCCAGCCGCAGCCGGCACAGGTGGCCTGGTGCAAGCACTCCCTCAGCTCCACCCTGGCTGAAAGGGGAGCTTACCTGTGCTAAAAAGATAATAAATCCAAGGATTCTGGCAGCGTGCAACACACACAATGGATGTGAAGGCCATAAAGCCTTCTCCCCTTCCTCAGGGTTGGGCTGAATTCCCTTGCTGTGGCATAACTAGGCACTTTTCTCATGAGTTGGGGGTTTTCTCCTTGTTTCTGATCAGCTGAAGAGACAGCAGAGATCCAGAGAGCATTCTTCTGCTATTGCAAATGTTTAAGACATTATGTGGAGCCTTCTGCAGGGCTAAAACCTATTCCAGCCACATCCTGCATGGCAAGCTGTGGGAAAAGTGCAGGAGTGCTGTGGTGATTGCTCCAGCCAGGTGGAAATGAAGTCTAGAAAGCATCAGGCTGGTGTTTCACTCCCTCTCTGCTCTCTGTCAGAGCTGCCTGTGCACCTTCACAGGAGCTTCACAGGAGATCCTGGGCAGGGAGAAGACCTCACCTTCCTTCCCTCTCCTTTGGTGCCTCATTCTGCGGCCCAGAGTGCACTGGGCTGGAATTAATTAACCTCACGTGGGAATCGTTGGTAGCATTGCAGCCTTTATTTGGAGCTTGTATTACAGGGGATCTGAGTTACCTGTGGGGGCTGGAGCATGCCAGTCTGCTCCCAGGATGGGGAAATGCAATGAGACAAGGCTTTGGGAGCAATTAGGGCATGTAGGGAGTGCAATGATGAGCATTCCCAGCTTCTGTGTGGGATCAGCAGCTAGCTCAGGGCTTGGCAGTTATTCCTACTGACTGGCTGCTCTGCTAAGATGGTAACTAAGATGGCAAGGGCTGAGTCTGCAATTAACACCACTGTTCACTGAGTGCTCTGTGTTCCAAGCCCTGTGGAAAAGGCCACTGGCCCCCATCCCTGTGCTTTGGCAGTGCCAGAGTCTGACAGTGCCACAGAGCTCCAGATCCACAGAAAGAGGAGGCCTGGGTGCCAGTGTCAGCCCTGGAGCAGTGAAAAGGAAGAACAAACCTCACAGGATTTCAGTCCTGGCCACAAAGAGAAGCCCTGCTGCCTCACTTGGTCACTTGAGGAGTGTTAAGCAGCCACGAGGCTGCTGCTTGTCCTCCCTCTGCCTTACCCAGAGCCACCCTTTCCCTGTGGTGTTGGAAGCGGCTGTTGGGGCACTGCTACAGCAAAGCATCATCCCACACCCAGGGCTGTGCTCTAACCTCACACACCCCAACTGCTTCCAAAAGACAAAAGAAATACCCAAGCAAACAAACACAAAGCCACAAAAGCAGCCTGAGTGTAGAGAAATGGAGGTTTGGGGCAAGAAGGAAACAGGTCAGAGGCTGAAACCAAACATCTCAACCCCTGACTAAACCAAAGGAGCTTCACACGCAACAGTCTGATGATACAGCACTTCTGGGGCAACATTTCAAGAATACAATCGTTGAAGGATGAGGTTTCTCGATACAAAGGAAGGTTGGTTTGTACTACAGCTGGAAAAGTGCTTGCAAGGAGCCCAGGTGACTCCCTGGCAGCTACGTAGAGTTTTTTTACACATCTACTGGCTCATAGCAGCTCACGCCTACAATCTGAGGAGGCAGGTAAAGTTATGGCTCTAGGATACATCATCTAAGATCAACAGAAGCAGAAAAGGCATCTGAAAAATCAACGTGACATTTAAATGGCTCAACACTTTGACAGTATTTTATGGCCGTGCCCTTTCCCTCCCTGTTATGGTTCAGCCCTAAGCTGAAGGTGGAACCATGACACGAGGAGCATGAAACACGCAGATCGCCCATGAGCCCACACCACAGGGGAGTCTCAGCTAAGGTTTGCTACAAGGGAGATGCTCCTGACCGGATTCTGCATCACTTACCATGGGGAAAGCCGAGAGAGTACGACTGCCTGGTGGGAGGAGGCCTTTCAGAAGGGCAGGGCCTGGAGGGTCTGCAGGGTCTTGCCAGAGTTACACCATGCATCATGGGCTAAGCACATGGGGACGGGGAGGGAGAACCGCGACCCGGCCTGCGTCGCTGGCTGCAGCCGGTCCGGACCCGGGGAAGTCACGGATTTCTTCAACCGAGGTGAAACAAGAGGTAGGATGGGGGAGACTTGGGAAGCACATGTGGCAGGACGAGAGGGGCAAAACAGATTTCTTGGCTCTTCTGTTGTACGGCGTCCAAACGCACGGCGGGGCGGTGGAGGGCACGTGGATGCGCTTGGTTGCGCTCCCGGGCTCCGGACGCGGGAGGTGTGTTCTGGTTGCCGGCCCCAGGAGAATTCATCTAAAACCTAAGGTCCGTTCATCATGCTTGTTTGAGTATTCCTGGAAAGAGCTGTCCCTTGTCATCTTCATAAAAAGTTTGTCCCCTTGGAACCTCTGTAAAATCCCTCAGTCTAGTGTGGGCCATGAGGGGATATAGAACCTCTGTAAGGAACCCTCTAGAAGGCGTTCCATCCAGAAGGACAATTTGTGTAATTTGTTTTTAATGGATCTAGATCCCGGGCTGCAGGAGGATTTCCCTCTGGCTTCCACATGTTGTAAAGCATTGTAATCCTCGCACGATCCCAGGGTTCCCCCCTCGTCCCCTGATCTGTGAGGCTTAAAGAGGCAGAAGTATTTCTTGTGGCCATTCAGAGCCAGGACATAACCTGTGTAGTCACGCTCGAGGAAATGCTTGTCATATTGGTTTGGGATGGGGGCCGCATCCTGTGCAAACTCCAGCAGATACTCCAGCCACTCTCGGTGCTTGTCCAGGCTGAGGAAGGAGAAGTGAAGAGAGCTGCTCCTGGGGGAAGAGCAGAGACAACAGTGGGATTAGCATGTGTCATAAGTCTGACTGGATTCCTACTGGACAGGTGAGGAATGGTCAATAAGGGCAGGGTAGTGCTGTGTTGCTGCAGCTCCTTTTTCTCAGTGTATGCAGCACTGTTGTGCTTTCTATTTGTCAAAACATGGGTACAGCCAAAGTGGCACCAGCACCTGACCCCTCTGTTCACCATCACCAAGTCTGGCTGGGAACAGCCTCTTGGTTTTCAGTGGCTCATTGCCACTGATGAGAGCAGAGGACACTTCGCTCTCCAGAAGCATTCACTCCTGGTAATGGAGCCAACCCTGCTCCTCACAGCATCACACAAGTTAACACAGCAACAGAAGCCTGGGAGAGGGGCCAGCCTACCCTGTGAACGTGTAGACTTCCAAGGCAAACTTCTGGAGTAGGGGGGTCTTAGTGGAGTTGGACAGGATCAAGACGACGTTCATGTGCCCTGGCCTCAGGCGCACCAAGTTACTGGTGTAGTTGATGTCCGTTAGCTCAGTCACCTCAACAAAGCCCTTTTTGGGAATCCTGCTGCAACAAAAAGACCCAGTGAAAGCCGGGCAAGGGACTGGGAGCAACTGAGGATGGAGAATCTGAGAGAGTGTATTTGCCAGCCTGTCATGCTGAGCCATCCCTGTGCCCTCTAACAAAATCCAGTGTAACTGGTGCAATGGCTTGGTTTGCACCTCCCTGAATGAGTGGGTCAGTCCTTTACCTATCCCCTGAGGATGCTGTCTTGGGCAAACTTGGTAGGAATTGTTTAATAAGCAGATTAGTGTCCCCCTGTCCTTGCTGGCTGGGTCCTGGCTGTGCACTCATCCTCCTTTTTTGCTGTGCCTGCACTGCCTTGCACAACAACTGCACTATGTGCAACTTCAACACTTCTCTGCTCTTCACTAACCCTCCCTGCACAGGTGCTCCCCGAGCAACGCTTCTGCAGAAAACATTCTGGAGAAGTTAGAGAGGGAACCTGTTGCTCTCTTTGCTGAAGCTCGCATCGTTCTTCTCCGTCTTTGCGGTCGTTTCTTCTTTCCCCGAGGGTGGAGCGTCCCTTGTGTCACTCGAATCACTGCAGAGCAAGGTGATTTTGTGTGTTTAGGGGGTTGGACTGAGGAGTTATCCCTGAGGGCATTTTGGTGTGCACTCACCTGAAAGCCTGAACAATGACGGTGCCAAAGAGAATGAAGAGTGCAGAGAAAAGCAAGGACAGGAGTGGCATCATTTCTCGCCTGAGGGGAAGATGTGCAAGCAGCAGTCAGACCTGTGAGTTCACATTTTTTGCCTCAGTTTCAGTTCCTGCCTATGTCAGATAATACTGTCTGCCTTCCCCAGAAACTCAGCTTGTTTCTTGGGTCTTAAAGACCATCATGTTTTTGAGTGCTGTCCTGCTCCCACCCAAAAAGAGGCTAAAATTGGATCTGTTTTAAAATAAGGTGACAGAGAAGCAGTGAATACCAACAATGGATGCCCAATCCGTACCAGTTACTGTGAAACAAACTGTCCCAGCAGTCTGAGATGTAGTCCAGTGTGGAGTAGAACCATCGGATAAGGAACATCTGTTCAAAAAGAATGAAAAGCAAAAAACTAAATTACAAAACTGCTATAAAGAGCTCCAATAGGTTCAAAGCATGCCATGAGCTTCCTTCTGTAAGCAAGAAATCTTCTAGGAGTTTTTGCCTTGTTATTTTAAAATATAAATAATGTCTCTGAACAACTATAATGGGACTGTCCACAAAGGTAACAGGGATGTCAGCATCTGGAAAGGCTGTACACTTACAGGAGCGAGCTCATCATTCAGGTCTGCCACAACAGTCTCTGATGAGAGAAGGCCAGGATCTGTCCTCAGCTGGTCCAGGAGATCCAAGAGGATGAAGTTGTCCTCTTTGCTGCCTTGCCAGGGCTCCTCCAAGGCTTTATAGGCGATCTTCCCTGCATTATTGCGTCTCTCCAGAATGACCACCTGGATGAGCCAAGAGCATGGCAGATGTCAGAGAGGAAGGGGCTTTTTTTTCCTTCTAGACAGAAGATTCATTACAAACCACTGCTCAGTATCAGGTGTCAGATCAAGGTACAGCATCAATTAAATGACAGGCTAAGAGAAGAAGAGATTAAAAAAAGGAAACCCTCACAGCTGATCTTCCGTGATACTTCTCCTCATCCATCAGCAAGGCGTCTGCAAATTCCGGCTGCCGATCACTGTAGATGTGGACAAACTTCAGCGTGTCTTTTGTGTTGGCCACAGCAAAAGTCAAAAAGGCCTCATAAGCCTCAGCAAACTTCTCTCCTTCCCCAGTGAGCAAGACCACGCAGTGCCTGGGTGACACAATGAGATGTGGGATTCAGAGTCAGTCTGGAGGTGAGAGGTAATGACCAACCCCTTTCCTCTTGCCAGAAAAATCCTGATGAACCAGAAACCTCTCTGACTGTGTGGATATTGAGCATGATCCAATGCAGTCATTGCTCTTTTCCTTCAGAATCAAACCAAAAGTGACTCTAGGAGCAGCCCCAGAGCCTTGGGAAACAAAATGGGGACATGTCACTTACTTCCGCTGACGGTGAGACTTCTTCACAGGACACAGCTCCTGGAACAGCCTCTGGCTGGTGAGTCTGGCCACCATCAGGAACTTATTCTGGGAAAGGAAGTCATCAATGAGCTGCTTCTTCATTTCTCGTGCCTGGCGAGGACCAAGAAAGCAGAAGTCAGAAATGAGCAGGAAGAGGAGTGGAAAGCTGATGGATGTTCCTGGAGAAGGCTGCCAGCCCTTGCGGTCCTCCCTGCAATCACCCAAGATGTTTTGAGGCCCCGATACTGGGAAGTTACATGTGTCCTCCCTCCCTCTCCTCCTCCAAAGCCCGAGTTTAAGCTGAGAACAAACCCTCTTCCTCCAAACAGCACCACTGACCACCCCCTCATCGTCAGCTCGGTCAGAAAAGCTCCGTGCCCATTTCCCCCAAGCTCTTGGAGAGGGCTCTGAGCGATACCTGCACGACGTCAGCGGGCCTGTCGATGTGCTCCTTGAAGATCATCATGGTGGGAGTGTAGACATTGATGTTGTACTGACTGGACAACTCCTCAGTGCCTCGGAGCCCGACGTACACGTACCCAAAGGACAGGTAATCTCGGTAGGCAAAGGCCACCAGCTGGGTGGGAGGAAATCCCCAGCACGTGTTTATGGTACAGAGTAAGCATTTTCTCCCCCAAGTGTCTGTGATGACTTTGCTCCAAGAGCACATCCCACTGTTTGAATGCCATCAGATGTGCTGTGAGAGGTACAAGCCCTTCCTCTCCCTCACTGAACCAAATTTTGCGTCATCTTAGTCATTTTCTGGGAGCCTTCACAGAGCCACAACTTTATTTACAGCCTGACATGTTGTAGGGTAGCAAGGGCTTCTTAGGAAACGGGATTTTCAGCAACCCAAATTAGATATGCCACAAACATCTCTCATTCCCAGCAAAGGTTGTGCACCTGTGCTCCTGCTACCTCTGAAACCCATCTGCACCTTCACACCCATGAAGGGTAACTGTGCCAGGACAAAAAACGGACTCCTAACAAAGCTGGTGACCTGGCCACATCATTTACAACCTGCACAAATCACCTTGCCCTCCTCAAACCAGTCAGTGGTGTCTGGAGGCATCAGTCCATGTCTGCTCACAGCAGTGGTGTGTTTGAATTTGGAACATCTGGATTTATAGGCAAGTCAACAAAGGAGTGAGAGAAATGACCTTACCTTGTATAACAACGGCACAACTGGCATGTGATCGAACAGCAGCACGTGGGGCTTGTTGTCTTTCCTCCAGTCGGAGAGAAAGCGGATGTAGTTTTTATCTGTAATCTTTAGACAGAAGCAGAACATTAATTTAACCTCTGCAACAAGGTGTCTGAACGAGGGCTGAGCCTGGAAAGGCTGTCCAGGTGCTGCAGGAAGCAGACTGTGAGTTGGTCTTTCCAACATGTATTTCTGATTAATGAGTGAATTAGAACCATCACTCTTGACCTCCCTCAGCCCTCTTAGTTATTGCAGCCTGTGTCGATGCCATTCCAAGTTAATGCCTACAGCACTGTCATTCTCCTGTTTGTTGGGACAATAATCTTTATATATATGTTAAAAAAAAACCCTGGGGAACCAAGGGTTAAAAGGCACCTGAGAGCTCCATTAAACCTGCTCTGTTTCAGGTGTGATACCTCTCAGAAAGGACATAAGTGGCTGCAGTTACTGTAGAAGGGGAAATGATCCCTATTTTTGGGGTGAGAAATCCAGTAACTTCAATATCCAGAAGACAAGACAAGAGTTTTCTGGGGATGGTGACCCCTGGTAAAGTTCCCAAGGGAAAATGAGGTGAGGTGAACAAAGCCACAAGCAGAGGCAAGGCAGGTGAGATGTGCCTGACCCAGCCACATGGCAGGGGTGGTGAGCATTTTAGGACTGTCAAAAATCACCAGAAGGCTGAAATTATATCAGTTAGGAAGTTTTACTTATGACTTTGAAAGGGCTCATGATGCCAGCTCGTTTCAAAGGTCTGAAGGAAAACTGGACAAAACAAATGGGACTCTGTCAGTGAGTTTTAGCTGATGTGACCTATGAGGTAGTGAGTCCCTAATTTGCTGGATGAAATGCCAAGAAAGGAGGAGAGAAGTGAAATCCAGCAGGTTCCTGTCCTAGGGATAGCTTGGGTAGAGCCCTGACAGCTGTGGAGTGTCACAGCTGAGGCCAGCAGCCCCTAGAATCACTGGTGTGACCATGTAGTAGCAGGATCAGCTCTTTTCAAGGACAAATGTTACAGAGCTGTGGGGTGGGAACGCTTCTGACAGCTCCAGGGTTTGGAGCTTTGTGACATAGATCAGCTTGGAGCCCGAATTAAACAGATTAGCCACCAAAACAGCCAAGGAGAGAGGGATCTCCAGGCAGAGAGAAGCAGCAGCATCTGACACCCCTGCTAGAACCTACCTTTTCAACAAGATTCCCTGGCAGGAGGTTCTCCACGAACTGCCGCAGGTTTTCCCGAACGACAGCGTTGTGGAAGAAGGTTATTTTCCCATTAATGAGCCCCAGCAAGGTCGGAGTGCTGTGGGCACCCAGGTGATGGGCAAGGCGCCGTTCGTACCCCGCGTGGACGACGCCAATTCCTGCTCCTGGAAAAGGAGAGCACTGGGTTCACCTGTAAGATCCTCAGCAAACCCAAATGCCCAGTGGAAAACTGATGACCTGCCCCTTTGCCCAGCAGCCTGCTTTGGAGTTAGGAATGTTTGGGAGAGCATTAGGATAAAACCCTGAGGAAATCCACAAGGTCTAAACTGGGTCACACAAACCTGAAGGCAAACCACTGGGCGAGGGACACACACCCAACCCCAACAACCTCATCCTTACCCAGCGCCTCCAATTCCTGAGCAACTTCCTTCCACACGGGCTCGATGTGGATGCAGCTGAAGCACCAGTCTGAGGTGATTTTAATGAGGTAAGGTTTCTTGAAACTATCCGGCACGATTTCGTTGATGTAGTGGGAGAAGTGGAGCAAATACTTCTCGTCGGAGGTGTCGCGCCTCTCGGAATTGAAAGGGAAATGGAAGAAGGACTCGTCAAAATAGAAACCGTCGTGGAAGCGGTGGAACTGGCGATGCTGCTGCTGAGAGAAGCCCTGGCTTTCCCCAGCATCACCGTAGCGATCAAAGTTTGCCCTCTTTTCTTCATTGGAGAGAATCTGGAAAGCAAATGATGGAAAAATGATTGCCTGAAACCATGAGGGGGAAACGCCCTGATTGTAATCCCTCAGTAAATAAACGTAAGGAACGTGCAGAATTTGCTGCACATCAGAGGGATGAATAATTTGGGAAAAGGAGGCATCACATCCTTCTGGCTCACTGTGGTAAATAAGAGTAAAAAACTCTCAAAACTCAAAGAAAAGGAGTCCCTAAATCCAGATTGCTGTACCCACTTCTGTCACCAACAGTTCCTTGGGTCTGAACATCCTGTGTTCTGAGCACAAACTTTTCTGCAGTGGCTTTTGCTGGTGTCTCTTTCAATCTGGAGGGTTCAGAAAGTGCCAAAAGTTTCACTGAGCAGCTAGGAGCCCTGCAGTGATTCTGCATTTTTTTCACAGGGAAATAAGGATTTATTTGGATTTCTATGGGCTTGGCTGCCACAAACTGGAGCAGCCAATTTCCAGACATGCAAATGACTACTGCTAAGAATAATTTGAGGTGACCAAATCCCTATAATGATGAACGTTGCTTACATCACCCCAAAAGGCTTTTATGTAAGTGTGACACTGTCAAGACGCTCCCCAGCCGGGCAGGGCTTGGGGAACACCCACTCCTTCTTGTTTTGAGGCTTTTTAGGCAGAACAGGGCAGACCTGCAGCAAAGTTTTTGCAGCAGAAACCATGCTGGTGATTCCAGTGGGTCTGTCAACAAAGCTGAGCAAACTTTTTGGGCGGGTAATGTCCACCTCCACAGAGTCAAGCACCTTTCCCACACAGAAATACACTGGAAAACCACAAAACCATGTATAGAAATATAAGGTCACTTAATGTTAATGACAGCAGGAGTTTACAGGAAGCATATGTTACCTCGTAGGCCTTGCTAATCTGGATGAATTTGTCCTCTGCTCCTGGGTCTTTGTTTTTGTCAGGGTGCCTGTGGGGCAGAACCAGAGGAGAAGGGGTCAGTGGGGCAGCTGCTGGCCTCTGTTTGGAGGTGAGGAGGGCAGTGAGGGCATGCAGTGACACCCCTGAGGCTGAGACCAGATTTACACCCAGCACGTGCTGTCCCTGCCCAAACCCCATCCCAACATGCAGCACTGGGATGTGTGCCATGTGCCTGTGCACCTGTCCCTCTGCTCCATCCCTCCCCAGCAGCCTGAGCCCAGGACACAGAGTGTGTCTCCTTCCTAGCAAAGCCTCCCGTGGCTACTGCCCTACATAACTACTGGGCTCTTCCTTGAATCACCTCCTGCTATGGCCTTGGGGATGTCTCACACAGAACAACATGAGCTTTAAAAGCTGCAGGTAAGCCAACTTTATCCATTTCATTTCTGTGCCATAAGCCTGCCCTTCACCACACACCACCTGCATGAGGTATGTGACATTTGCACATCCAACACATTTCCCTTCTACAGCACAGGGACTGAACAGTCCTTGGACATCGAGGTATCAAGCTGAGACTTCAACCCTCGTGTATTAGAGTTCCCAGGGAGAAATTTTTCTCCCCACAGCCAGACTCCAAGAGAACTTTTCCCCGCCATCACTTCACTCTGGGTGAACTTTTTTCCCTTTGTAGCCAGACTCCAAAAGAACTTCTCCCCGCCATCACTTGATTCTGTGTGAAATTTTCTCTTTGTAGCCAGACTCTGGGAGAACTTTTCTCCCTGTACCCAGATTCTGGAAGAACTTTACCCCTTTGCAACCAGACTCTGGAAGAACTTTTTTCCTGTAGCCAGACTGTGCGAGAGTTTTTGCCCCCACAGCCACACTCCAGGAGAACTTTTCCCTCCATAGCCGGATTCCAGGAGAACTTTCAATCCCCCTCCGGAGCCAGACTCCGGGAGAATTTTCCCACCCTAGCCAGATTCTGGGAGAACTTTTCCTCCTGTAGCCTGATTCCGGGAGAACTTTTTTCCCCCTCGCAAGCAGACTCTGAGCGAACTTCTCCCCCCCGCAGCCAGATTCCAGGGGGTTTTACAGCCCGTACGGCTGGCATGGAGCATCTCTGTGTGTCAGGCTGACTCCCGGCCTGCGAGGAAGCCGGGGCGCGCAGCAAGGCGAGGCAGCTCATGCCACCAAGGGCCGCCGGGGCCTGGCCTCGCCACCGACCCGACACCGGGATCCGCTCCCGGGGCCCTGCGGAAGAGGTACAAGGGCAGCACGTACCATTCCCGGGCGAGCCGCTTGTAGGCCTTCTTGATGTCGGCCTGGCTGGAGCTCCGGCCGACCCCCAGCACTCGGTACGGGTCGAATTCACCGGGCGCTGCCGCTCCCAGCGCCA
>VWYP01005195.1:0-47643 GCA_013400435.1 Pycnonotus jocosus | reverse complement strand
CCATTTTCAGTCTCATGTGAAGACTGAGACAATATAGATCTTATAGTTCACACTATCACAATCAGAAACCAACTATTTCTTAATTACAATACGTTATAAGCGTTTCTTGACCTATCAGCTTTTGCCACAAAATGCCGTTAATGCCTTAAAGCCAATCATCTAAAACCACCCCTCGTGGGTCCTACTACAATGCATCTTTCATAGCTCTATTTCTCCAAAGTATCTAGTCTTATTTACAAGGCCACCCTTTGGAACTTGTTTCTAGTTCCATTTCTTTCTCAAAAATATCTAAACTATTCAATGGCTTATCTAAGTCAGCACTTCTATCTCAAGATTTGCATACAGAGCCACAGTATGTGAGCCTTCTGTCAGGCCTGGAGAATTCTCTACAAATCCATTTCCCACACTTACCATGGAGAGTATCGTGTTTATCTTTGTAAAGATCCATGGGAAAAAAAAAGATGTATCTCTTCTTATAAAATTCTTAGCATTTTGTTGATATTATGTACATTTATGGAGTGTCTAGCTGAACTTATTCTACTAAACTCATAGAGGCAGTTTATCACAAGCACGATCACTGCTCTAGAAAGGAGTAGCCTGTACTGGTAGACCCATCTCTTCCCCTAAACTGCTGTATGACTCTCAGTAAGATGATTTTAGTGCCTCTGTTTCCACTTTTTAATCTTCAGACCAGCATTTTTTTGACTAAGGGCTATGTCTCAATGTATTTTTATATAACTTCTGACACAATGATGTCACCTCAGCTGGAATGTTTAAGTGTGACCAACAGACCGTTAAAAAAAAATAAATCCAAGGAGAGAAAAGCTACAGAAAATCTGCCAGAAGTCAAGTTTTACATGAAAATTATATGCAACAAAACTCTTTATTTATTACCACCAAAACTGTTTTCTAAACACCAGAGTACTGCACTCTGTATTTCCTCTATTGTTTAGCCATTTAACGTGGGATTTGGTGAACTATTCTTATTTCATAAAAATCCTCCTTTTATTTTTGCTGAGTTTTTTAATGTACGAATTTAAATAGACTTTGAATAGGACATTGAATATTTCTCTCTTGTAGTTATTCTTTGCAATGCAAATTTACAATATTTTTTATAACACAAAGAAAAGCAGTTGTCTGGTGGGTTCTCTCATATTCAAATGAGCAGTCAGGAAAACGTGCTGCAGAAATTCAAAGAGTGAGAATAATACTAACATGAATGATTGAGATTTGATTGCCTTGCTGGTCACAATACTACTGTGAATATTTCATAAAAATCAAAGATCCGTGGGATCTTCATTACAATGTGAAAGAATTTATGGCAACTTCTACACCTCACTTCCACTATACATGTGTGAATACTGAATTATACTCATATTCTCTGAGCTATTACTAAAATCACAAAGATTGTACCTCATACAAATACAGAAAGAAATGAAGTAGTGAGAGAAACATATCTGAAATAATCTCATTTCCTTGCAGCCTTTAATAGGGTGTCTTGCTAATTTCCTACCATTGAAGTGATCCTTTCTGGTAATAAATACCTCCTAAATGCCAAGCATTTTATTTTTAAAAATGCTTTACAAATAACATTTAGCTCTCAGTGCATTTAATCATATTTATTTATTCAATGCACTTCATTATATAAAACATTGTTCAATGTAGTAGCTGATTTAATTATTCTACTAAAATGTAACTAGTTTAATTTAATTATTCTACCAAGAATTTCTTTTGGTATACTTAAAAAAAGTTATAAATTAGATAATTTCTTTCACTACATAGATCTCTAAAATTCTTAAACATTATTAATTAAACATTATTAATTCTTAAACATTAACATTTCTAATATGTCAAACTGAATGAAAATGCAAATCACTGAAATGTGACTCCTATCATCCAAGACATACAAGTGACAAGTTTAAACCAGTCAATTTGAAGTGCAAAAGAGGGGAACAGAATTTGAGTCTTAGCTTCCTTCACTTTTCCAGCATTTTCTTACAAAGTTTGGCTAAGCACTAGCATGACAATGCATTGTTTTGCAGCCCTGAAACTCGTCTTCTTTCTATAGGATGCATATGTGAACCCATAGCTCCATTTCACAGATGTTTCTCCTCTGGTGCTGTGCCTAACACCAGAGCAGTGAAGACAAATATCTCTTTGCAGTTGTGCCACGGCCCAGTGCAGGAAGAAAAACCCACAAAACTGGGAGCAAAGAGAAAGGGAACAACAACTAAGAGAAAGGGAATTGTCAAATTCCACATTCCAGTGACTCTCAAGCTTTTATTTTAGGGAGTAAGGTCAAGGCACGACCATACAAGTCCTGTTGGATTTCTGCTCCCTGTGCTGCACTATGCACTTTCACAATGATTCTTCACACAGTAAAGTGCAAAATGTGTCTTTGAACAGACAGCGATTTGGTCAAACTGCAAGAAAAATTTAGGATATATAAAAGTTTGAGGATCTAAGTTAATGGGATTTTGAAAGGAATTCACTTCAATGTTTTCCCAATTGTACAACTGTTTCTTGTTTTAAAATACTGAGGGAAATTCATAATCTCTAAGTAAAATCTTTACTAAATACTGAAATGTTGTCTCTGGAATTGTCCTTATGCATTTTCCTGCGCTGAATTAACCAACAAGGCTAATGTGTAATAATTCTGATAGAATTGGAAAAAATAAGACAAATCTCTTTGAAAGACTAGGAAATATTTATATTAACTGCTTGTGTTTTCTCTCCTATTTTTCCCTCTCTCTCCTATTTTTTCCCCTAAGATCTATACCTAATTTGGCTTTTATAAAAATTGTCTTCATTAAGATTTGTAATACTTTCATGAGTTTCTATGTATTTATGTGCTGTTATCTTGGAGCTGTTTCTTTACATTCAAGAATAAAACCTTTTAATTGACCAAATTAAAAAAAAAAGTCTACAGATTTAAATGAACCAAGTATTACTTGCAGTGTCTTTAGGAAAAAATAGGGTCTACTGAGGAAAAACTGAAATAACAAAATTGAAAATCTATAAGGAATACAAAAAGGTTCTGAAAGTTAAATAAAACTGTGTTAGTTTTATAGAGATTTAATATCAAACCTTCATATATTTATATTTTTGTACAAAGGAAACAGGAAAAAAATCAAAACCACTTTCATTTCCCTTCTCCTACCCCTTCCCAAAACCAAATTAATTTTGAGGTCCTGTTTAGAGGTGAGCAAGTAAGTAATCAAAAGTCTGTATTAGATTTGTGTGATAGCAAAAGAATAATTCTGTGGAGAAAGGTTTTTAAATATGAAAATTTCCATCACTGACAGGTTACTCTAAGCACCATTAAATTCCAAACTTTAACTTTTGCTATTTAAGTTATTTGCAGACTGAGATTCATAGTGCACATTTGATTGTTGCAAATCCTTCTAAAAAAAGATAAAGCCCTAAACAGACACATGGTTGAACAGTCATGTTTGTTTCCACAATGAAATTCACAGTAGTAAGCACAGATTGTTAGAAGTTAATTGTTAGGATATTTGGGGGTCAATCTGAACATGGTCATTCTGGCAAAAAATCAAACATCAGAGTATTGGTCCTTATAGACAAAATGCAGCACTATAACATGATTACTCGCCAGCCCAAAACACGTGGCATTTTGCTCTTTTCAACATCTCTAAGCAATCTCTCCTCTTCTGCTATCCAGCCTCAGTTAAAAGTTGAACTTTTGTCAATATCAAGGGTTCAATTGTTGCTTTAATAGCTGAGCTTATCTGTGATGTGCTGTCTTTGAGCTTAAAAAATCAATAATTATTAAAATATTTATCAAGAAAAAAAAGATTAGGCCATAATATATTTTCTCTACTTTTCAATTATCTTTTAGCACAGTGAAAACATTAATATTTTAATTGTGTTGCAGAAAAATATAAGATATTTAAGCATTTGAAATGTACTTCTTTGCGTGAAATGTCCTACAACAGAGATTTATCTTGCATTGGTACTAATATTTTATGGAGAAAATTCAATATTCATATTAATTGCTTTAATAAGCAGTCATTAAAAATATTTTATCTCAGATAAATCAGTACTTGACAAAACCCCTATAAAATTTTTTATATCTTTTTGAAGAATGACTGTTGGATATTTCATGATGGCAGAGAGAAATGGAAGGAGGGAAGAGAGAGAACAGAAAACTATTAGATAAAATGTATTTTGTCTTAGAGAAATTCTTTCTTCTTTATTTTTAAAATTAGTTTTTAATGGATTACTATAACTAGGTCACAAAAATACAGAAAAAAAAGTTATTCATAAGATGCTTAGCTAAATTCACATCAAAATATTCTGGGCTTTTCCAGTCATCATTAAAGTCAAAGAATAAAGTCAAGGTCTCTCTCTGTCTCTCTCTCTTAAAGATATTCTGCCTTTTTATTTATTTATTTATTTATTTTTGTATGGTTTAGTTTTTGCTTCCTTTCCATTACTTTTAAAAAGAGGTTGACACATCATGTCTATAACAATGCTCCCTTCAAGCTGGCATTTCTGGGGCCCATAAATGACAANCCCAGGGAGTGGGAGGAAAAAGGAAAAGGTCTAGGATGGATAGAATTGCAGCTTCTCATTGCCCTGCACTAACTCATGGTCCTGGAACTTTCTCCCACTCGAAAGGGCATGAGGAAATTGAACCTGTCAGTACAAAAAAATAGCGATTTTCCTTCCTATTGTTCTCAGGATGTAGAAAATAACCCTGTAAAGAAATGTATTTCTCTATTAAAATATTTGATGAGCACTCAGATATGGGTCCCTTTCCTCCATCATATTGAAACCCTATAAAATACAAGGATTCCTTTATTTATAGGTTGTCAAGATGCAACTCTGGTGGTTACCATAAAAAGTAATCGTGAGAGCACATACCAGAATATTTGTGCAAACAATACGAAGAAATCAGGAGAAGAATAAATAAAAAACATAAGACTTATTTAGAATTTGAAGTAGAGTTTGAAATGGAATAGAGATAATGCATTATCTAACTGCAAAATTTCTTAAAGAGATAAACACTTTAAGGGAATACTCAAAAGAGCTAGACATTGAGGTCACTTAGGAGATTCCAGAATGGGAGGTTTTTTCTATTTTTTTTTCTATTTTTTTTCTATTTTTTTCTATATTTTTTTCTATTTTCCTTCACCTTTCAAAATGTCTCTAGGAGAGAGAGCACAATTTGGACATTTTTGATACTAATTAGTAAATGAATTACTAACTGTAATTAGTGATTAAAATAATGTGTTAAATTTGATTCTTTTCTTTAATGTCTTTGTGATCTATATGCAAGATATGTCTATCCAGGAAATAAGAATGGAAACTTTTTGTTTTGGAATGCATTGTTTTTATGTGCTGTCAGACAGGTTCTTGGAGAAAGAAAGGAACAAGTTTGGGGTCCTTTCTTTGGTTTTTTAAGCAAAAGGTAAACTTGCCTTCACTTCTCTTCCAATATTTTGAACACATCTATTTATAGCCAGCTATCTCATCTCTTTTAAGTCATCATTTATCATTTATACAGCAAGCTATTTTAATCTTCTCTAATCACTCATTCCTGCTGAATTTTTAATATTTTTTTAAAGCATATCTGACTTTCTATGGTGGTCTAAATCTGTTTTCAGTCTTCGGTTTTGAGTGCAGTCACAGTAAAATCTGCAGGACTGCTGTCTTTCTCTTCACTTGGTGACTTCGTGATACTATGGATCACCTCAAAAAAAAAATCCTAGCTATATTTGCTGTCATCTGACATTTCCAGCTAATCTTGTGCTCAGTAGAAATGCTTGGTGTCATTTGGCACTGTTCCTCCCTCTGTGTTTGTGCTTTCTCTTCAGCTTCATATCACTGTGAGGATTAAATGAGCCTTGGCAAGTAAGACAGTCTCCTACTATTATTTCTTATATTTCTAACCTTCCTAATAAACTCCATCAATTTTCTCTGCCCTCAAGGGATTTTACAGTCCCAATGTACAACATCATCTGAAATTTTAATTAATTAATTGTTTCAATGATTGAGAATCTAAAGCTATTATTTAAAACTGGCTGTAATAAGGGTACCACTGTCATGGTTAGATATTTCCCTAAAATCACAGTTCTTATTTCAATCTTTCTCTGTTAGGTAGTAAGCTGGTGTTGAGACACATGACATTAAACATAGCAAGGCTCATATGAAGAAATTTTTCAAATTATTCTTAAGGGAAGACGATTATTTTGGAAAAAATGTAATGCATTTTTAAAGGAAAATCTGATATTTATTGCTCATGGAAATGCTATCATCAGCTCATAGACAGACTAATTTTGTGCTATCAAAGTCTCTGACAAAACTTTTGGTAGGATTATTTTGACTAACATTTTGCTCCTTTGTGCTTCCTCTATTATTTCATAAGAGTTTGAAATTGGATTTGAGGAATGTCATGGTCTAGGCTGTTGAATACCAAACAAGAAGTCAAGAGCTTCCAAATTGTAATCCTAGCTCTGGTACAGACTTGATAAGAGACCTTGTGCAAGTCTCTTAATATCTCCACCTTGTCCTCTTTCTTCAGAAGCTGGCAAGAATACTGACAATATTCCAGCTCAGTGAGTTGTTGCATGAATGAAATTTAAAATGCAAAACACCAGAAAAATGCTGCAGCACTAGTAAGTGTACTATAAAATATACAGNGCACTAGTAAGTGTAATAGAAAATACACAGTTTAATTGAAAAGATAAGAATTTGTTTAAGGGATTAGTGGTATTCTTGTTTTTCTGTACTATTTCTATATTTTTGTATATTTTGAAGCATTTTATATTACTGGCTATTTTTATGTTTTATTCCCCATGTTAATTGTTCAAAATAATCATTTTATCTTTCATAATGATAAGAGGTATTTAAGAATACTTCATAATTTCATACTCAGAGTCAAACTGGAATCACGTTTTCTGTTGTATTCACTCCATAATGTCCCTCTCACAATCATGTCTTGGGGATTTATGCCAGATGACCACACAGTGCATCTGACTTACAGGAAGACAAGCTATTACTGATGACAAAGTAATTCTGATGGCTGACTCTGCCAGTAACTTTCCAAACATTATGCAGTGAGTCACTGACATGTTGGGCTTTTGGCTTTTCCATTTCATTCTTTTACCCCGTTTATTCAGCCTGCCTAGATTTTTTGTAGTGGTCAGGTGTCAACTGCATCTTTAAAATAAAAGGACATCTGCAGACAATATCTGGTAGACTGCCACATCCCTCCACAGCCTTGCTTTTATTCTTTAGCCTGTACAGCACATCCTGAGTTAGGAACCCAAGGTGCTGCCATTCACCACAAAACAGCTGAATGCTTTGTTGGTCTATCTACAAAGTCTCTTCAGTCTTTTCACACCCTAAATCTCATCTGCATCTATCAAAGTTTAAAAAATTAGGTTTAAAGTTTAAAATTACAAAGGTATAGTCAGGAAACAAGAAATCTCTCACCACTGAGGAAATACAAGACATCTGGTATTTCTTTTGATAAACTTCAGAGTGCATTGTGTGAAATGAATGTGAAAATATGATTTTGAAATGCAAAATGTGAAAATGGGATTTTCCATGTAGGATAATGAGAATTTCCGTCATCTATACACATAACAGGCAGAAAGAAAAACTCATAGAAAATATGAATATGATGATTTTTTTAGAGTCTTAAATCTTGTATTTGGATCTGATTCAGCTCTTTTTTCCATCACAATCATGCAACCATATGTGAGTTTCTTATAAACTAGATCCATAGACTCTCCAGGGCCTTTTATAAAACAAATTCAAAGCTATCGGTGAAATAATTTTTCTTTTATCATCTGAACATAAAGGCATCTGAAGTTTCATTGCACTTTGGTTTGTGAAACTTAGAAGCAATCTGATGTTCTGCAGAAGTGTTTTCAATATTTAGTGGCTTGACATATATAGAATGTTTAAGCCTGCCCCAATGCATACATCAACCTGTCTTGCCTACAGACTATTTCAGTAATTTTTCTCCTTTGTGAACATTAAGGACACAATATCCAATTGCAGTACCTTGCTCAGTGTTTTTACTTATTGTTCAATATTTAGGACTTTCTCTGGGACAATGGAAAGTTTCCTTTGAGTCTCTATTGCTGAAAATTAGAATTTGCAGTCTTGGTCTCCTGAGTCTGTGCCCTGGCTTTTTTTAGCAATCACTGTAGCATGGATGCTTCAGGCTCATAGCTCTGTATCTCTCTTCCTAGAATACCTTCAAGAACATTTGACATTTACTTTGTAATTAAATCTACATGAATATTCATGCCAAAGCCTTAGTAGGTAATTTTAATTTAAAAAAGCAATAATTTTAATATTTGTCTGTTTTTCAGTTGCATGCTAAAACATGGAAATTAAATGAAAGTTAGCATACTAGTGTTTTCATTGCTACTGAGAGATCACAAAGCCTGCAGTTCCTACACTGTGTCCCATAGCATATAAAATTTCTGCTACATAGCTTAAGGAATGTGTTAAAAGAAATGTGTTCCAATAATGTGTATCATTAAGAGTCCCTGAAACGACATTTTCTTTCTAAAATAAATTGTATATACACACAAGAAGTCTTACCTGTTCCCTCTTTAACTTTTTATGAGAAGCCACATAAAAATTGGATGAGAAGCTTTTTTTCCAATATTTCTACAGTTTAGTAGTCTCAGAAATAACTTTCTGCTGCAGCAAATAGATGCAAGTAAGATTTTAATTTAGTTTGGGATAATAGCAATTCTTGCTGGAGCTATGATTTTACTCCAGCAGATATCTGATGCCCAAACACAATGATCATTTTCTCTCCTCAGCTATTTTTTTTTTTATTTTATGCTCTTTTAGAGACTTGTTTAAAGAAACACCATAGAATAAGAATATGCCAAAGATGGTTCCCTAAAAAGATTATCTAAACATCAATCAGCCAGACTAAGGCAGACTTTTTCATGCAAACCCTACAAACCCAGCTATTGATATAGCTTTCCTAATAAAATATTTGAGCAAATTGTGATTTTCCAGGACAGTGTTTGATTATTGTATTTCAGCAGGCAACTTGGCCTCTGGGATCCAAGCCTGTGTACATTTAAATGTTCTATAATTTAGTGCTGGCTGCATATTCCTGAGCTTAGTTAATACTTGGCAAAGAAACAGCTCAGAAAATAAATCAATTTCTATTCAGATATAAGTCTAAAGCATCACGCTCTTTTCCTGTACTGAATCCTTGTACTATAAATGTCATCACCATACCTCTAAAACCTCTGTCATATATTCTCTGCTTCTCCTCATGCTTCAGTCCATTCACACTATTTCTTACTCGAGTCCACTTTATTTTTTCCATGCCACCCAGTCCTTCCTGCCGATTTTCTTCCTCCTTGAACCTGAAGGAGGAACACTGGTATGTAGGTTGTCACACAGCTGTTATATCTGATTTTTGTTCTCTCCTAATGTGCCTCATAAAAAAGAATCCTGAGTCTTTCAGCTGCATACCATTTTTAAACACTACAAAGGAATTATTCTAGTAACACTGAGCATGCAGGACATTGGGGTTTTTTTTCATGTTTTCACCCTGTATGTGGCTATGGGAAAGACCATAAACTTTTCCAAAGGAAAATATTTCCACTAAATTTTCAAATTGCAAAATGGATTATGATTTATTTTTAAGGCAAGAAATGCAAGCCTGGAAAGAAAATTCTTAGAAGACTTGGTAACAATCATAAAAATCCAAAATGTTTTAAATAAATAAAATTCCTTTTATCTCTGCAGTATCACAGAAGATAGGAAAAAATTGAGTGTGAAGAAACCTCCCTATGAATCTTACATTTAAATAATTTATATTATTGATTATACTTGACCTCCAGCATCATGCTGTAGAGCTGTAAAGTATCTGATAGGAGTGCAGTAAAAGCTGGTTAGAGCAAATAATTTAGAATAAATAATTTATCTCTCAAATTTTCTACCCTGTAAAGATTTTTCTATAGCTCATGCTGTCATAATACCTAATCTCTGGTTTAATTGATTATATTATTCGAAGGATTCATTATTAAAGTAACTATGCTTTAAACCACAGTATAACTTTCATTGATTTAATTGGGACAGAAATAGATATCAATTGAAACAAGGTGTGTTTTGCTACTGCTTTTATATTATCCCCTTGAAGCAAGTCTGAAGAGATGCACATTAAGTTTTGATATTCAACAACTCGAAATGAGTTAAGATTCTTTTTTCTTGTAAATATAGATCAGTTGTGAACAGCTATTTTTTAGTACTTGCATTCCAACATTAAATATTTTATTTTTTATATTCTTTAATTTTATCTAGTTTACCTAGATTTAATTTTATCTAGTATGTTTAGTGTTATAATTTACTCCTAATNTATTCTCCTAATGTGATTATGCATTCTTATAGTCAATTCAGAAAAAAAAAAGCAAAACAACAACAACAATGAAAGTCTTACTAAAAAGCACCTTTTTGCTTTTCAAGGGTGTTTAACTGCTTTGATAGCAACACAAAATCATTTCCTACATCTCATTTGAGCAAGTGATGAGAACTGCCAAATAAGAGTGAGCTATAGTCCAGTAACATAAACGTCATCATCTTTATGTAATTTAAAATAGACTTTGCTTATTTTTACCCATGACAATTTATGTAAGAATTGCTTCTAAAATTACCTGAATTATCTGTATATTTACAACAAAAAGGTATAGATTCAATTCCTTTTACTGGTCTGTTATTATATTTTTCATTGTAGAAAGGAGCTAGAATCCTTAAGATAAAGATGTTTGAGGAAATGGTTACCAGTCCCTTATTTCTTTCACTTTAATCAGTATGTGACTTTCACCTTTATCTTTGATATTTATATAAGGAAACTAAATGTTATCATCTTCTATAAAAGAAAGAGTACCTTCACAATGGAAAAGTTTGTCATGGTTAGGAGAAAGATCAGGATAAAAATTTACCGCAGAAGTATTTCTTTCTCAAAAGTGATTTCCTTAGATGTTTCTGTTGGTTTTTATTGAGCTATTTCTTTTCTGTCAACTCCTCTAAAGTGTATAATAAAAAAGAGTGTAAAGAAATGCATTTAAGAAAGAGTGGAAAATTGCAGTTATCTCTGTTTTTTATATATTGGTAATCTGAAGATAAGAAATTACTATTTGGTGCATTTCCCCTCTTTCTGAATATTTGGAAAGTCTGCCAAACAACACACTCATTCTGAAAGGCTAAAAGTTCTTTTGGAAATAGAGATCTTTACTACGTGTCCAAGATGAATTAGGAATTCTGTGTCCACACATCTTCAGAAGAGCAACAAATTATGTACATCTGCACTAATTCTTGCTTTCCTTGCTGCAGCATACTAGAGATCTGTGAAATGCTTGACTAATTTCAAAGGTAAGGTGTGGTCTGTAGCCTCTAAGGACAGTAAAGATGTATGATGGAATAAAAACCTTGTTCTTCTGTTGTTTGTTTCTATATAATCTGTAAATCTTCAGTCAGGCAACTTACACATTTGGACTGCTTGACATGGGTATGAAGGAGTACATTAATCTGCAGGAAAGTATGAGTAATACAGGCAGTCTAGTTGCAAAAGCAGAAATTTGGAATAATCTTGTTGTGAGAAACATTTGCTTTGCAAAGCATAAAAAATCAGGTTTCTTCACAATTCTCTGTCTACCAAGACAACCCTTTCAAAGAGTTCCTTAGAAAAATGGGAAAATACCTAACATAAAGTTTTCAATCCATTCAAACTTTTGGTGGTGGAGTTTGTTATGAAATAGAGAGTGAACTTTTTCATAAAGCAGCATTGACAAAAGCATGCCATATATGTAATAAAAATCATCTCCTGGTTCATGGTGTTAGTGCTAGCATAAATACTTTCACAGTTTTTGCCTTCATCCTACACTTCAGTAAGCAAAGAATGAAGAAAGATATCCACATAGAGTCATAATTTGCTATAATCAAAGCTTTGTCCAAAGATAGAAAAGCATATTTCCATGCTATCTATCTAAACAACTATCTAGTTAGCTTTTCAGAAAGATCTTGAGACTCTTTTTAAACTTCTCTGTGCTAGAAATTCCCTATATGTTTAAGATGAATAGCAGAACAAGTCTGCTGAGAATCTGAAAATATTAACACTCTCTCAGGCAACTAAGCTGCAAGAATTATTGAGAAACTGCTACAAGCTCAGTTAATGATCGTCTAAATTCAGATATACAGCCTTCTTCTCTCTTTATGTTTAGAAAGTATGTACACTTTAAAGAGTATACTATAAAAACGTTGAATGCTGAAGTGTTGTTTTACAATTATTTCTTCCAGCTAGTAACATCTAAAGAATCTTAAGATAGTAACAATTTGCAAATAGAGGTGTATTTTTAATTAATCTGAAATTATAGAATCAATTATATGACATGAAGGGTGCCATAGAATGCCTGTTCCACTTCCTAACAGAATCTGCTCCAGAAAAATGCTGTGGAGGATAGATTGCTGTTTGAATTAAAAAGAAGAAAATTTCCAAGTCAATTAAAAAACCCCACATTTTCTTACTCTAAAGCCATAGTAACAACCAGAAGGAAATATACTGTTTTGGATAAAAGCTGGAAGACACAATAAGACAGGAAGACAGATATTTTGAAATATCAGTATATGGTAGAATTCAGTGCGATTTTGGAAGTGTCCATTTAAAGTGCTTTGACTTTTATTCTCTCTCCATTTTTCATGCTAAAAGAAGATGATAAATTTGACATAAAATTAGGTGCATCTGCTTGAATTTTTTTGCAGCTTTTCAATGATTATTCCTCATGTGCCAAGTGGCATCACCTCAGAAACATGAACACATTTTCTTTCACAATATCTCCTGATGAAAAGGGCATTTTCTATCTCAGAATAACAACAAATTAAGAAATTTCTTGTCTCAAAATACCTGCATAAACACATGGGTTCAACCTTAAGTCCCAATCAACTGCTCATATACACATATAACTCCATTTGAAATATAGCCAAAGTGTTTGACAGAATGACTTCAATGAGAATAGAGAAAACCAATAACAGTATTCCATTATATCTTCCCAGAAACCCTCTCACTCTATTTTAATACCTGCTAATGTTGTCATCAAGATTTTATATTATTATATCCCAAAGAATAAGAATGTTCTCAATGACAGGGCAATTTTAAAAGGATGCACACAATGTTACCTACACTTGGATGTATCTTATTGCTTTGTGGCCTTGCTTCTGCAAACTTCAAACAAACAAACAAACAAACAAACAGGAAAAGTCTGTTGAATCATCCCTAACATTTATATACTTTGTGGTTGTGCAATGTATATGTTGAGGGTATTCCCTGATGCTGTGGGTTATACAGCATTTCAAAATAAATACTGCAGGCACCATACCAGTTGGAGGCCTAGAGATGGCTGATTGTAAAAAGCCTTTAGAAAGTCTGAGTCCACGTGGCAACAATTTCTGACTGAAAAAGTGCAGTGAATTGTATCCACTGCTTATTTCCTTTTGGCTTTTTTTCCCATTTTTAACAGCAGTCAGTTATAGAAAAACCCTTTTCTGTTCCTGTTGTAAACTTTCATGACAAATAAGAGGGGGAAAAAACCTAAAATGTAAAAAATGTATCTATATGACTTTCCTCTTTATCCAGCTTCTCCTGAGTTCCAAGTGAATTATTTTCCTGCCAGTGTTTCCACTAATATTTTCACTGAATTTTTGTGATTGCATGATGCTGATATCAGTGAATATATCATTTAACAGAAATAAGAAAGACAAAATCCTGAAAATGACTTCACTAGAGCTTGTACCTACAGTGCAGAAGAAAGCTCTAGCAAAATTGCTGGTTTGATTCTCACCACTGACATTTTGAGCTCTCATTCCTTCTTTTATTTTTTCTCAAGTGGAGCAGGAGGTTTGTAAATCCAAAATCACAGTGTCGACCAAGGGTACCAAGAGGAAAAAAGTTGATTTTTAAAGTTATGATGGAGCAGTTTTCCTATGCCCAAAGCTTGTACTGATTTCTATGAGCATTTAGGATGCTGCCGGGCAAGTATGAAAGAATTAAACACAGACAGACATAACACATATTTTTTTAAAATATTTGGTTTAGCAGGATTCCTGCTAAAGACTAAAATTTTGATCTCCTGTGTCTGTTCTCCCACTGGAATCAGGCAGAACCTCTTTTTCTAGAGATGTTTTTCCCCTCAGACTGCCACCCTCAGACCCAAGCAAATGAGACAGTTAAGAAGCAAGGCAAGGGAATTTGCTGCAGCCCAGCAATGCCTCTTGCTAAACTATAGAATGATGCCATTGTGTCATCCATGAAACTGTGAATGCAGTCAGAGATTCAGCAGAACTCACCAGGAACTACTCTGGTTTCTTTTGTATAAGGTCACCAGAAAAAGCTCTGGACCTAAAACAAGCAACTGCAAAACCACGATATAGTGAATCCGGGTTTTGAAAAACCAGGGGTCTAATTTTGAATATAAACAGAGTACCCAGTGCAAGGAAGATCAAAATGGCTAAAAGTACTGTGGAAAAACAAGCTGGGAAAAAAAGATATTTATGGATAGAGTAATTTTTCTCTCAAGTGTGTGAAAACAAGAAATTACTCTCACGACGACTTTCTTGTGTGCTCTTTCCATGGCCAAGAAAAAATTATTTTAGTAGACTCAAAAGCTTTATTTTACATTTATGAAATATATTGAGAAATGAATGTATTTATGAATGTATTTAGAAATAACACTCACTTGTAAGTATTCATTATGTACAAACAAAATCTTAAATTACAAAAGTAGTAAAGAAACACTGCTTCCTTTACATGAAAGGTATTGTATGCATCTGCAATTAAGTGAATCAAGTTCTACAATAAAAATCACTTCTTCCATGATTTTTATCTTCCTTGCTGGAAACAGCAATGGAAATAAGAGCCTTCAGAATGTGTGCATACACTAAAATAAAAAGTAATACCAATCCAGAAATCTATTTTTCTCTTCCCTATTCCAATTCCATTGTGGTGCAAGATCATAGAATCACAGAATCATGGAATGTCTTGAGTTTGAAGGTACCAAGAAGGATCATTTAGTCCAACTCCTGGCCCTGCACAGGACCATTCTCCATGGTTTAATATGCTTCTTACAATTGTGGCCCCCAAAACTGCCCCCAGGCCTCAAGATGCAGAGGGGAGTGCAAAGGTGCAGAGCAGGGTGGGACAATCCTCTCCCTTGCCCGGCTGGTGATGCTGTGCCTGATGCACCCCAGGACAACTCTGCCCCTCCTGGCTGCCAGGGCACTGCTGGCTCATGTTCAACTTGCCATTGACCAGGATCCCCAGGTCCCTTTCCCCTGTACTTCTGTCCAGCACCTCATTCCCCAGTCTATCTGTACATCCAGGGTTGTCCCATCCAAGATGCAGAATCCAACAGTTTTCCCTTGTTGAACTTCCTATGGTTGGTGATTGCCCAGCCCTCTGATTTGTTGAGGTCTCTCTGCAGGGCCTCCCTGCCTCTGAGGGAGTCAACAGCTCCTCCCAGTTTTGTGTCTGCAGATGTGCTCGGTGTCCCTTCCAGTCCTGTATCCAGGTAATTCATGAAGATGTCAAAGAGCACAGGGCCTAAGATGGAGCCCTGTGGATCCCCATTGGTGACAGGTCCCCAGTCTGATGTCACCCCATTCCCTGTAACCCTTTCTGCCTGACCCATGAGCCAGTTGCTCATCCCATCACATGATGTGTTTATCCAGCTGTGAGCTGGATATTTTATCCAGAAAGATTCTGTGAGAGCATTGAAAGCTTTACTGAAATCCAGAAAGATAGCTGGCTTCCCTTGATCAACCAGGTGGGTTACCTTGGCATGAAAGGAAATAAACTTTGACAAGCAGGATTTTCCACTCATGAAGCTGTGCTGACTGTAACCAATGGCTGCATTGTCTTTCAGGTGTATTAATGTACTTCTCCATAACTTTACCAGGGGCTGAAAGTGAGACTGGCAATCCTGTAGTTTCTGGGGTCCTTCTTCTTGCTCTTGAAAATTGAGATGATGTTCACCAGTTTACAGTCAGCTGGGACCTCTCTGGATTCCCAAGACCACACAAAAATCATCAAGAGAGGTTTTGCAATGACATCAGCCAGCTCTTTAAGGATTCTTGGATGAATGCCATGAGGACCCATTGATGGAGCAGCAGATATCCCACAGTTTCATTGTTGATCGAGAGGTCATTCTTGCAGTCATGGTCCTCCAGCTCAGGTCACTGAGACACCCTTGTTCCATCATTCATGTTGAAGACAGAGGCAAAAAGAGAGTTAAACATTCCTCTGTCTTGTCTCTGTCCCTGTTGATGAGGTGACCATCCTCACCCTGTACTGGACTAATATTATTTTTACATTGCCTTTTGCCAATAGCATAAGATTATATAATTTGTGATACTTAGGCCAAATTTCTGTCTGAACAAAATCTGCATTTATCTTCTCATTTCAAATACAGTAAAATTTAGGCTTATCCTAATTTGCTGGTGAGTTGGTAGACTTTTGTGTTGAAGAGTTTTTCCTCCTTGTCCAGGTCGAACACAATGACACCACTTTTTTGAAGGCACAAAACTCTGGATAATATTATATACCTTGAAAAATCTAGTCCTGAAGTGTCCCAAATTTTGCTACAAAATCATCATCTACAATTCTGTTTGCTTAGGAAAACAGCACAATATCTCCCCCAGCAATATGGCATAAAACTGATGAAGAATTCTGTATGAAAAACATGCTAAAATGCAAATGAACCACTTTTAGAAAAAGTGGGAAAAAGCTATTGATTACTAATAATTAAATGAATGCTGTCATCTATCCTGGGAAGTGAATGAAGAGTGATCCTGTGGAAAAATCTCTATATGTAATAGTTTAACCCAAACTCTACCTGACAAGACACAGCCCAAAGCAGGGCAAATTAGAAATCAAGTGTACAGTGAAAAGTTATCATTTTCCTGATGTTGACCTTACATCATAACAAAAAACCAACCCCCTCAAAAAATCACAAACAAAAACTCAAGTAAACTTTTGTTTGTATGGTAATGAAACAAATCAATCTATGCCCCTCTGCCCTGCACCCTCTTAAAAAAATCCAAAACCTTTTTGTCACTCCCATGAACACCTAACAAGTACAAATCCTTCACACATGCCAGGAAAACATTTTGTTCCTTGGTCCTCCTCGGTGATAGATCTCTGAAGGCACAATTACATCAAACAATATCCCTGAAGCACTCATAGCAATTCCTTTTGAAATAGTTATGTTCTCAGAATGTATCAATGATGACAGTACTTAATTTATTCTAGGTGTTTTCTATAGTCATTCATCTAATATAAGTATAAAGATTTTTTTCAGCATAAAAAGGTGTTTTGAATTTTTTCCTGAGACTGAAGTTGGACAGGTTTTGTTAAAAGTGATCCTGTTTAAATATTTACCTAGATACCACCATCTCTGACAGCCAAAGATGAGCAATACGAACATATCTGCAGACACTGAGATTGTCTCAGTTGGTTAGAACATGGTACTAAGAGCACCCAAGGTTGTGGGTTTGATCTTCACTTTAGAGTCGGACTTGATGATCCTTGTGGGTTCTTTTCAACTCCCAATGCCAGATACTGATGAATATTTGCCACATATCATCCCTGCAAGAAAATTCTGTACTTCTGAACACAAATGAATTTTTTCCTGTGTTTTCCAGTTTTGGATAAACTGTTTTTTTAACAGGATTTAAGAGCTATGACAACTGAAGGAATCCAAGTTTTCTGAGTGATTTGCTAGAAGGAAATTATTTCAATATGGAAGGGTCTTCAAATGTTATGGAATGTCTTGCATATGCCCCACATAGTTTGAAACTTTATAATTTGTAATTCAAATGTTGGCTGGTTTTGTGGTGGGATTTTGTTTGTTTATTTATTTGCTTGATTTCTCCATTATATGTAGGACAGGGAACATATTAAGTTGAAAAAAATTAAAAGAAAAAACAAGATTTTCACATAGTCATACTGTAAGTTGAAATACAAAGGGGAAAAAGTCTGTAAGAAAATATTACTAAAATCTAGATGAATTTTATATTTCTCAGCAAGAGGAGACAAACATAGAAAGATCTAGAGCAATAAAATCTTTCATATGTTGGCCTGCATATGTTAATAAGTGACAAAATGAATGTGAGTTGATGAAAAAAGCTATCTAGTGGACTTTGAAATGTCCCTGGTAATTTATAAAAGCTAAGTAAGTTTTGAGTTCATAATAGATGTAAAAAAATTCTACAAATTTTCTAGTACCATCACAGAAGACAGAAGAGCTGCACTAAGGCTAGTTGCAGATTTGAGGAATCAACTCACAAAATAAAAGAATTTATTTTAATCTTATCTGCCTAAACCTCTCTGAGATTCTTTTCAGAAGCTTAGTCTATAACTCCTCCCATCTTCCTCTTTCACCTTTTGTTCAACAGAGGAATAATGGAACATCTGTTCAGCATTTAAAAAACTGATCATGAAATATTTTTATTTAATTTTTTTTGTAGTTTCTATCTCTGGAAAATTAGTCAGATCTGGAAAGATACTCTTCAGAGATTGTATGTCAGTATATTGGGAAGAAGAATGTGTGAGGAGGAAATGTCAGTATACTTGGGAGAAGGATGTATTCAGGAAAGTATCAGACAAATTTTCACCATGTAAATAGAAGTTTTACAAACACCTGATTATAGGTCTCAAATAAATTCTGTCAAATCTTGATAGTACTCAAAACTCTTTTCTCCTGGAAAAAAAGTGTCCTTGATTTTTCCCCAACTCCAACTTCTTTTTTCTAGACTCACATAATTGAAAAAGTAGCAAAAGACAGAAATAATAATTAAAAGCTGTCCAAAACCCTCATCTACTTCTAGAATTTATTCTTCTAAAATGGCCAGCAAAAGCAAAGCACAATCAGAGAATACTCTGCAATATGCCTTCTACATATGTGGCCTTCATAAATCATCAGACAGCTTCTGACATAAATAAATTCAAAATACTGAATAAAGCTGAATTCAGGGGACATTCAAGGCTGCAATGGGTGAATACATTTAAACATACATAGCAGAATGAAATATCCCATGTTGATCTTCACCTCTTTGAAAAGGAAAGTGAAAAAAATTAAAGATTCCACTTTCATAATTAATATTATTGATAAATTCACCCTGCAAGCAAGGGAAAGTGGAAATTGGGAAATAATCAAATGCATACTCTTTCTAAAGGATTTATAGGAACTCATCAGAGCTACTAATCTTTAATTGGAAGCAAGTCCAGTTCTGAATGCAGTTTCATCTCTGAAGTTAGGCTAGATTTACTTATACACACCTTGATGATATAAACAAGACTGTGTAGGTATTCCCCAAAACTACAGAAGTCATAATGGAAAGAACCTTGCAGTTCATCTGTCCTAATTTTATACTCCAAAAAGAGGAAAACTAATTCCCCTCTCCAAGCCTCACTGTTTATGTCAGAAAAATAGGTTTTTGGAGTGTCAAAAAAATGAAATAATGGACACACACACGTATTTGTGGTAAGCAGTATGGTACCTGCAAAACTGTAGAAGAGCTATTAGAATGTTTTTATAAAAAGTGAATGGAGCAAAACCTGCAAAAGCAGAGCTGTGCCACTGCAAAAAATAATCATCTGGACCTCTCAGTAGTGCTGGCTCTGGAGCAAGGGGTGCCTGCCTCGTGCTGTGATCACAGGGAACCAGCAGTGGCACAATGACTGGAACCAGATGTGGTACTGCTGATGGATCCATTTCTTTGAGCAACAGGGTGTGGGTTATGACCCTCTTCCAAGAGATCCAGTTTATAGCCTCTCCTTGGTCTGTGGACCAGAAAATTTGCACCCTGATCACTTGGGTGATGGCCATGCTACCCTCCCCTGCTTTAAACACAGCCCCAGGTTAAGTGTTGCAAATGGATACTGCAAGTACCAAATTCAACCTGCAAGTAGCAAGGAGTAATAATAACTTCTATAGGCTACCACTAAATCCAGTGCATCCATAGATGAATTTGTCAGAAAAAGTAGGAGATCAGTTCTGCTAACTTCATCTGAGCTGAAAGGAAGCTCACTGCACCAGTAATCCCTGTAATTTCAATGGGACCATGCAGTATGACAGTACTTCAAAGTGCAAGCTGTGGGGTCTAGCCAAATCACTTAAGTCTAAGAATTATGGCTGGGTAGTGGCGAGTAAAAGGAAGATGAAATAATTTTTTATTAAAACATTCAAGTTCCTATGTTGCTATGCAGAGGTATGGTAACAGAAAATATAGAACAGCCATAACGTAATGACAATTAATCCAGTTGTTCTTTCTTAAAAAAAGTATTCACACTATTTTGCTTTTTCAAAGCTGGATGAAAGCAATTTTCTTTTTGTGATCACAGTCCACAAAAACGCTTTCATAAATACGTGTATGAATGTGCACTGGTCTGAGCATTCGTGCTGGTGCTCTGCTCAGATATTGCTCAGGGAACTGGAAGATACCATCAAACACAATATGATGCGACCACAGTAGCCAATTGAAAAAGCAAAGCCGGTTACAAACAGCAAACTTGAAGTTACATTCACAAACTGCAACGAAATTTGGACACTTTTGTATCACATATAAGCATGGAGATCAAAGCAAAAAGTGAATGTATGGTATTATTGACATGTATAGCTTTAGGGATAAAGACAGAGATGGAATCATCACAATGGTATCTATAAATATAAAAATAAAACTTCAAAGCCAAAGCAATGTGTTATTTGTAGCAAATAGGATACCTAGTCAGGACATGTAGTTTAGACATGGATCTGAAAAGAACTGGCAAATTGGCATAACATTCTGTTCTGTGCTGCTTTTATTAGAAGGAGCCTTCTGTTGCTTACTTTTAAACAGACATTTAAATCACATTTGATCATAATCATACAACTAGTAGTGTTATTTATTCTGGATAATGTGTTCTAACTCATATTGCATAAGCCACTGAAATTTTTGGTTCCTGGCTCATGCAAAGAATGGAGAAAATTAGTTCACATAATCTCATTTTGAGCAGAAAAGCCAATGTGTTTGAGCAGAAGAAAGACTAACTTGCTTCAGCTATATCTACCTGTAAATATATAAATATGTTGACACTATAATGGAAATAATTTAAAATATCATCTCAAAATCAAAGATCTGGCTAATATACTGAATTAGCATGTTTTAAATTTCCCCTAGAGTCAACTAAATTGTTATTGGATTACTGCACCAAAGAAAACTAAAATATGGCTACGTATAGTCTGAGACAGTTTATCAATTATTATCTGCTACACAGTAAGATGATATCAGATAGAAGTACATTTCAGTCCCAAAGTTTACCATTGCACTGGCTACAGTTTCTGGGTTTTGATTTTATTTTTCTGTAAGCAGTAATGACTGTAAGCAAGTTGGCACAGCCACACAAAGAAAAAGAGATGAGACATGGTGTGGTCTGTACATGTGTTTTATGTTTATTTTCTGGTTGGCCAAATTTTTAACAACCAATGTAGAAGATATTTCATATATTATTCCTCTTTTCTGATTTGTTCTGTCCATCACATTCTAATGCTTATTTGTAAGTCTTACTCAAAACTACACTTTGTTTTCAGCTTCATTTTTACAATCCAGACATGAGATCCTTCTGTTCATAAACATAATCCTCAGAAAATCTCATCCACTATTTAATACACTGTACTATACTACACTTCATTATTTTCCTACTATTAAAATACTTTATTAAAATTTAGAGCTTTGATGCTAGAGCTATTGGTGCAGCTTGCTGCATTACATTTCAACCTATGTTTCAGATATCATCTTAAAATGAAAATGTTCTTGAAAAATCAGCATCCAAAAATTTGTATGACTTCCAAAACTGCAGCAAATTAAAATTCCCCCCAAAATACAGATAATAACTTTTATCACTCTGACACTTCCTCTAACACCATGCAGTTCATCTTTCCATGCTCCAGCACTGGAATATGTGCACAGTCAAGCCAAGGAGCCCATGAGCCATGGCTACAGGCAGTCCTCTCACAGAGATCTATTTCTGCTTGCTAATTATGTCATCATTAGAATATAACCAGTAGCATGTCTTCCAGAGGGGTAACCATTCATTAATGCAGACAGATCAGACTGTGGTCCATTGAAAGTAATGAAGTGGAAACATCCACATTAGCTCTAAAGCCCTTGAGACCATTCCTGTGATATCCTCTGCAGTCCACAAAGCACTGTCAGGCACCTTCTATTGTAACAGTGCAAGTGAAACAATTATCCACACAGTTTATGTTTCTGTAGTTTTCCGGGTCAGAAGAAAATCTCAGCGTCTCACCTAATGTCTTTGTACTGCCTAGATCTAAGTTTAACTCTCAGGTTTTGGTTCTGGCAGTTTTTTTTATAGCAATACAGGGCTTTTGTTTGTTATCTTCACTTAATTCATAGACAAGGGAAAATCACGAAGTGGGAATATGGCCAGATTTCAGATATATTAAAGGTTTCTGCTGTAAAAGGAAATAATGTATTCTCTGTATACCTGATGGAAACAGAAAAAATGGTGGGTTAAACTGCAGAAAGTAATGCAGATTAAAAAAGTAGCAAAATACGTCTAGTAAATAAAGTGTAAATGTACATTTAAAGCTCTGAATGTCTTATGAAGTTATAGGATCTCTGTTTCTGGAGCTCTTTAACGTTGGACATATATCGATATAATTCTTGACAGATATATTTAAACTTTGTTTCAGAGCAGGGAACAGATTATATAGTCTTAAAATGCCTTCTGGATCTGTTTTTCATACTTCAGTGATTATTTGCTATGTTAGGGTAAGATCAGAAAACACCATTAAAGTTCAGCAAGCCAAAATGCTAATTGCTGTTCAAGTACTATTTTAAGAGACAAATCCTTCCTTGGAGAATTTATGATCTCATTTCAGATAAGACACAAGGAGATGTTATAACAATCAAATGAATGGTGGATGGCAGAACAGTGACACACAGTAACTTGAGAGCTTGTTATTTTCAAAGAGAAATTTTTGCTTTCAATCATGTAGAAGATGTTAAAAAAAGATTTTTGCATGAAATAGCCATTGTTCTGCCCACCATGCACGTCTGAGTGATGGGTTAGTCTGGAAGCAGCATCTGTTTGGACAAAGAGACAGGTTAACTTGAGGAGTATGGTGAACCAGGAGGGGACAATTTCCATTGTTGTGATATCACAACAGTCAGACACGTGCTTGCTGTTCCTATACATCTGCACCTTACATATCTTATTGGTGTCCCTTGAGCTCCTTACCAAGTCCTGAGGGCAGCTGGGATCACAAGCTAGATTTTAATGTTATGAATTGCTCTCTGAAGGGGACCGTCCCTCTCCATAGAATCCTAAAACTGTTTCAGTTAGAAAAGACCTTTAAGATTATCAAGTCCAACCAGTGTCATAAAACCTAAGTGTTATCAAATGGATAGACTGAGAGAAGGACAATAGGATTTTCAACATTCATTAAAGTTCATCTTCTGGAATATTGTTCCTTTCTGTGTTATAATTAAAATCAAGTGAATTCTGCATTTTGTTTAAAAGTATGTTTTTATCTATTAAAAGCCTGTTCCTTTGAAAAATTCAAAAGTTATGTAAGGCTTGCCACTGTGACTCAGAAAGCTCTTGTAGAAATAATTCTGAAGCAAGTAGTGCATAAAAGGTGCCCAGTTCCAGAAAGCTTGGTCAAAACACTTTCCACTACATAATATCTACATCAAAATATAATCTGGAGGCAGTCTGCTTTCTTTCACTCCCCTTTAAATTTTGTTTTTGTGTAGTTAAATCTAATAATTTTTACCTGGCTGGAAAAACCTTTTCCACAGGCATTTCTAAATCAAGACTAAAAAGAGCCTTTTGCATGTTTATAGACTGTGATTTCAAACAATTTGGTACAATCTACCTTTTCCTCCTTCAATATCTTCACTTTCTTGACTCTAAAGATACAAGTAGTGTTAGCTTTTTAGCTTTCTTTTCCCAGCTGATTTAACCTTTCCTGCTGAAATTATCTTTGGCTAGGAACCCGCTTTATTGTGAAATCTCCACTTTTTAAAGCTCCAATTCTTTTAATTATTTTTATGGTTGCACTGGTAGAATGGGCAATAATTCGGTTAGCCATAAAGCAAAATAGAACATTACTTCACGCTTCTAAGAACACCCAAGATAAAACATTTTGATGATATAACTCATTGTATTACAACCTTTAATTTCCCAAAATAGGCTAGTCCCCTGAGATGACAGTAACAAGAATTTCTTGTGACAAGATCCAATTCTTTTCTCATGCTATTCAACAACAAGCCTTTGCATTAAATTTTTCTTAATATAAAAAGCCTGAAAACTTTCCTGAGAAACAGAATGGTTTGCATAATATGCAGATTATTTCAGTTGCTTGATCACTGTAATAAATGCCAGAGAAGATAAACAAGCACTCCTTGCAAATGAAGCGTTGCATACAAATTTCGTTTTTATTGGAAAGACACTTGGTGACCTATTCTGGAACCTTAAATTGATGAGATTTTCCTAACCAGGCATGGTTTCTAATATTAAGTTAATGAATATAAAAAGGAAAAACCTCCGCAATTCTTATTTTAAAAATACATACATAAGAAACCTCATTAAAAACTTGGGATGGAGAGTATCACATTTAGAATGCTTGAACAGTCAGAGATTATTACAAAGCACAGAAGAGCAACATTTCATGAATAAATCAAAAGGTATTAAGATTAAACAAACATGTAAAGTTTGAAAATTAAAGGAGGTCAATTAATGAAAGCAACAAATTAATTCAATTTTCATTCAAGCACTTGACATTAAACTTGCTGCTGTAAAAATAAACTCAATTTCAAGGTGTTTGAGGCAGAAAAGCATGTTGCAAGGAGGTCAGAATTTATCTCAAAGCTTCAATTCCCTGATTGCTGAGGTAAGAGAAGGTATACATTTGTCCTGAGTGCTGTAAGTATGTTGGATTAAAGTCATATTATATTCAAATCACATTTCATTTCAAATCAAAGAAATCAAGTTGAACATTGAGCACAACAGAGAAATGATGTGCTTATTTGCAAGTGGACAATCTGCAATATATGACACACAGTATATTGTGTTGAGACATCAGTGTGGGTATTACACTTTATTTGAACTTGAATGAAGGCATCCTTCTGATGAATGGTATAAAGAAAGATCTCAAAGCATATCAGCCCTGGGAAACAAGAGAAGAATGTTTATATGCATTGGCCTGTGCTGCTGTATTGAGACAAATATCCTGAGTCACATATATAAAATGGCTGGATGTGCATTTCATCCCTATGAAAACTTTTTGACATTTTCCACTGCCACTGAAGAATTATATGATACAGGACCAGGAACCACAGCTCCACACAGTAAACACAATTTTTTTCTGCACATATAATTCTCCACAACAAAAAGACAATAGTTTTTTTTTTTTTTTTCTATGTAACAAACCCTAATAATTACACAATCACAGATCTGGCAAGTATTTCTTCCAGTGCCTTTCCATACAAACTTCCTTGTGGAGAATTCACATTTAAATCTTAGAGATGAAACACACGTGGAAGATGGCATCTGACCTTGAAATCTTTGCAAATAAATTACTTAGTATTTATAAATAATTTCTTTATTATTTAGTAATTTTGTATATTTTTTACTTAGTATTTAATATTTTTATAAATACTAAAGTATTTATAAAATACTTTAATTAAAACTTGAGGAGGAGTTTCATTGATATTAATATCAATTCCATTGGCATTTTGAAGAATGGCTAGTAACCCAGAAAGACTGCTTTGGAAATACATTTTACCTTAGTCTTCACTGCTTTTTGTGCTACGTAAATTATGTCTCTGACATTTTAAGTACTAAAGGAGTTATTCAAGAGAATTAAATTTTCTCCCATTCTTGCAGCAGAGATACCACCCACTAGAACATGTGTCTGGTCAATGACAAAAAGATACGTCTAGCTCTAGATACTGGTTTGAATCTTCTCTGCCTACTCAAACTAAGCAGTATTCTTTAGAGAAACATACACAAAACATTCAGGTGGTAGAAGGGAATTGAGCATGGGAAGAGATTAGTTACCTCTTATCTAACTATGTGTCTAAAGAAATACAGGAATCATCCCCCTTTTTATATAAAAAAAAATCTGATTATATAAGCCAATATTTCATAATGGAGTGGAATTTATGTAGGAAAAAACAACAGGGTACAAGGTAAGGAGAAAAGCCTTATTCATTTCACAAACAAAACATCTAACACGTGGCTGAGCCTTCAGGTAGGATTGTGTTCCTTGGTGAAGCCTACCCTGCTCACAGCACCCTGGGAGGTACAAAGTGCAAGTGCTGCTGCACTCTGGCAGCACTGGAGCACGCACATCCAGATGTCTGAGCTTTCAACTTGGTGCATACTAATGAAAAGTCATGCACGGTTAGTTCCTGTTAAATAATATATTCTTCCACTGAGAACCATTTTTTTTTTCCTATTCCCCAGAGTTTATCTAAAACAATAGATTTTTTTCCAAAACAGCAACTCAATTTCCAAAGGTATCAGCTGCATAAGGCATTTTTAACCTCTGTTTTGCTACACTGTACCCTGGCCTTTCAGAAAATCTTTTTTTACAGTGCAAGAATTAAACTCTTCTAGGTGTAGTTATTTTAAACCATTCCAAAACATGTGTTTTTGAAGAAATACAGTCTTTTATGTCATATTGCATCAGGCATTTAATAATTCTTATTAAAAATCCCTGCTTGAGGCCTTGAAACTGAGGATATGATTTGTTCTACTCCTAGATATACAGTATTCGAGTTTTTGTGTCAGAAGCACTGGAAAAATTAGTTACCTATTTATTTAATGGCTTGCTGAAAATCACTAAACCTTAGAGCTCTAGGATCATGGGACCCTCTCAATTACAATTACTGACCAAGCTTTCCAATGTTTTCTTAAGTCAAATATGCACATATTATAAATTATTTTCTAGTTTTAATCAAAATTACTGCTTATTTATACTGGGGGTTTTAATTCACAGAGCTTCTTTTTGTATTCATTCTGTGTTGTATAGTTGAATTTTACATTTTGAGTAAAAGAAAAAAAAAATCATGCATTTTTATTTGCTTGAGATGCTACAGCTGTAGAGAATTTCTGTGTTCCTCCTTAGCATTTGAGAGAATATCAAATCCAGCAGACACCGTTCAGTATCACGGAAGAGAAGCAGAACTTGAAAGCACAACAAAGTCCTCTCTGGGCCTGTGAGTTGAGTAGCTTGAAATGCTAACAACATGCCATCTGTGTTTCAGTGAGGGTTAGCTACTGTTTAAATGATTGTGATTAACAGTCAGAGCTTTATACACTAACAAGCCAAGTTTGATTGTAATTCTTTGGAGAGTAATCATCGCTCTACCCTGCAATTATACACAATGAGTGTTGAATTAGAAACAAAGAAAAAGAACATGAAATAACTTTCAGACTTGAAAAAGCAGGCTATTGAACACAAATCAGAGGTGAGATGATTGGTGAGAACTGTGATTCAGTGTAATATTGGTGGTATGAATAGAAGATCTAAAGAAATGAACATTTCCAGAGTTATTGGGAAAAAATAAGAAACATGTCAAGAACATAACATATATCAAATGGGCAGAGAAGCATCATATAAAAGAAAAAAAATAATATCCCAAGCCCATGACCAATGGATTTTTGCAACAGAATTGTGAACTGTAGAAAAATTTTGGCTTTCCTTCATGCTAGCTTTTTGCTGACAGCTAAGTGCTGAATAAACAATTTCACTTGTGCCCACTCACAAGAGATGTGCTCTTGCCTTTACTTTCAACTTGACCTGAAACTGTAAAAAGCAAGGTTTACAAACTATATAAAGTTCCATCAGGAGCTTTGAGTCAAGCTTAATTTTGTTGAGAAAGGAGGAAGGCTACTAATGTCTAAGAGCAGGGTTACAGCAGGGTTATGAGTCTTATTTAACACGAAGACACAATGGGATGTTTTTAAAATGTGAGAGTAACAAAAAGATAAAGTATTAAATTAACATGATTCATTTTTTTAAAGCATGTCTAAGAAACAGATTTCAATATCTTAAAATTGTTAACTTCTTTTCCTTTGTGACAAGCAGTCGATTAGCTGATGTTACACCACACAGAAACTAGAAACCATACATGTAACTCCTGGAGGTGATATGGAATTACGAAAGGATTAGTAAAATATGTTTATCAATTCCCTTCCAAACTCTGAAAGCAAACTGTACAGTCAAATTTGTGTTTGAAGGATTTAGGGAAAGAGTAGAACATTTGGCTTAGAAGAGTGAAAATGTTCCCCTGAAGGGATCACTTGTTCTTGGTCCCAAAATAGGGCTATTGGGCATTTGACAGTGATTCCACCTTGAGTCTTACAGCTCCCTCTTCAACCCCTTCCTATTCTGTATCTTGCACCAAGTCTGGTTCTCTCTCTCATCTTTTGATTCTAAAGTTTGCTGCCTCAGGGACAGACCTTGCTGTCTCTGGACTGAGAAAGAAAAGACTGTGAATATGCAGCAAGACAGAAAAGAACGGTGTGAGACACAGAGTCTGGTTTGCTACACCCACTGTTAGCAGAGTAGGTGGGACAGGGGAGAATCTCCCTCCCAGATTTGCAACCTCCTCCATATTTCCTGCCTCTGAGAGAGAGAAACTGCCTCTGATGGCTCTGCTTCAGGCAAGCCAGACAGCTTGGCCAGAGTGGCTGCTTTTTGCAGAGTGCTACTCAAAGCAACTCCCTGCTCCTCGTAGATCTGGAACATCCCACACCTTTTCTCCTTCCAGCACCACGCAGCTCCCTTCCATCCTCCAGCTCTTCTGCATTCACACTATTGTCACTTGCTCTCCTTTTCAGTGCACCTACAGTTTTGCTGCTTTTTGTCATACAGGAGGGTTAAAGAACTTGCCATTTACAGGCAACATCTGCTGTCTAGCCCCCTTCTCCAGCAACTAAAACAGCTTTTGTCTAGGTCCCCAATTATCTATAATCTTCTCCTTTCCTGATTAGCTTCTATTTTTCCAATTTGATGCTTTTCTTGAGTACCCACTCCATCACTCCCTGTTTCCCTAAAAGCCTGTAGAAAAAGAAATACTTCTCAATTTTTTTTTTAATTTATTTTTTTCCCCACTTTATTTTCTCTTGCTAGCTCAACACTGTCTGTTTCACACTGCTCACCCAAAAATACACATTCTTGTCTAGGTGTTTATTCACTTCAGGAAAGCTCAGAAGTTATGAGCTTTCTTGGGCTTGCTTTAAAAAAAAATTATTGCAAAAAATATTGACTCTAAAAGAGTAGAGTTTCCCAGAATCACTGTATACAGAGATATGAACATATGTCAAAAAGAAAAAATATTCCAGTGTCATCTGAAATAACTGTATCAGATCATCGAACTGTCCCTTATCTTGGAATAACTACCTATCCAGTTCTGCTGATATTTATCTCCAGGGATAGGACAGAGATCTTGCAACACTTGTGTCTTAAGGGCACATGGTATTAACTAGAATTTAAACGTGGAAACTGCAGTGAAGGCTGATTATGAAAGGCAAAGCAAAAGAAATCAACTAATTTTACATATCTGTCAGCTAACAAATTTTTTTTAAAGTCCAAATATTTACTCAATTGATGTCTAATATTTTATAGAATGAACACAATGGAACTAGAAGGTTATCTTTATCTCATTGCATCCATTGGTATAAATATGAAATTTTTCTTACCATATGAAAGATATTTGCTTTTCCATGGCCCTTTTCACAATCTCTCTGGTAGCTCATGATGGTATCTCAGCATCTCTGATCCCTATAGAGGCTCTGATGTGTCTGAGATGCATTGTTCATCTTCAGCAGGCTTTACTATGCATTCCTCTTTCTATTTAGCATTATTCTCTGCAAGAATCATATGGGATACTCCAGAACTACCAGGACACTTCAGAATTTGACAGTACAAACACATAAAAAATTAGGAAGTTTATCTACTCTTTCATAAACAAGGATGAAGCCTCTTTTATTTTTGAATGTTTTCTCTATTAATGCTCACATTTATTGCATGTTCTGACTCTGAACTATGGCTAGGCTCCCACTGATTTCTGCATGTTTGGCAGGAGATCTAGAGAGCACCAGTGAGCCATGAAACATTCCTCAGGGCCCTAGACTGTCCTGTCAGGGGATTTATGTTGGAGGGGTATTACCCTTGTCACTAGACTGGACATAGAAATGTCTTCCAAAGTGGCCAGATGTTGATGCACATACTCAAAAAAATGCCTGGATAAGAATAGAAAATCAATAGAAGATAACTCAGATTTTCCTAGTAGACAGAAAAACTCTGAAGAAAAAGGCCTTTCTTTGAGTATAAGAATAATGGAGATCCCACAGTGATCCAGTTAATTCACTCAGAGAAATCACAGAGAAGCTGCCAAGAGGAGAGAACAGTGAACTTGCTGCAAAGGAAAAGTATTTTGCTTATTAACATCTTAGTCTCCCTTGAGTACAGCTGTAGAGTGGAGCTTCACCCAGGTAACCAGATCAGGTGGGTAGGCACACACATTCCATCCTATTTCCATAAAAAGATGAGAAAAATTTGATTTGTACTTAATCGTGGAGCCTGGGTTAGGAGGTTTTTAAAGCTACCATGCTAAAATATTAGCCTTTTGCAAAGGTGTCTTCCAAAGTAAAAAAGCTTTCCTGAATTACTGCAACTGAAAACCATAACCAATGAAGTTTTTTATATATATGTGAAGCATACATAATACATATATGTATGAAGTATATACATTTGGTTATATATATGTATATACACATTAAAATACATCAGAGATTTTGCAACTGGTGTTTGCCAGATTACCTTGACTGTTAGTTTTTGTTCTATATAAAACATATTTTTAGAGACTGATACAATTTCAAATATAGATATGTTAGCTTTGTTTTGATTGAATTATCTAATTATTCTCAAATTCCATGAAGGAAGATGACACCACCCAGCAGCTAAGAATAAAATTTTTTTCAAGCCTAAGAAGTATAAACTGTAGGATGGATCTATTTGATACATGCAGTTTATAAATATGGACTATTTAAACTTCCATTCTAAGATAATTGGGTTTGTTTGGCCCAGAACAGAAAAGATACATTCATCAGTTTGAAGTAGAAGTGTATAAATGTAGGATTAAAATATGAAATTAATTTGAAAATAAAAATTTCAACAATTGGTAATAAAAGCTTTATTTTAAAACAGAGTTTTTCATAATCTTTTTAAACCAAAGACAATTCATGTTCATTTTCCATTTAAAGGTACAGGATTGAGTGCACTGCACATAGTTTTTCTTTAATTTATTCAGAACAATACCTACACATGCAGTCAGCAGAATACATTCTTTTTCCAGTGTAGGAAAGGGAGAAAACATTACAGATCTGTACCTATAAAGCAATTCATCAGAAGGTGCATCAGAAAATTAGAAAATCTTGCCATTTTGGATGTATAAACTGAAAGTATTAGTTTGACTCTGATAAAGTCTGAAATACTTTAGATTTAGTGTCCAAAGAACTGTATCCAAAAGAAATTAGAAGGGTAAATTCTGCCTTGAGTTCTGCATTAAGACAAAACCACAGAGTTAGAGGAGCTGTGACTTAAAGCTCTCTTATGGTGAGAGGTGAGATAGGTTAAGAACTCTCAAATACCAGCAATAACTCCACTAGAAATAATCAATTGACATTTTATTCCATGTACCTTTTTTTGTACTGTGTTTATCTTAAAGCCATCATTTAGCTCCCAAACAGGCTTAAGTTTACATTGTAAACATCCCGTTGTTATTGGCTTAGAAAAAAGGCAGTTGAAGTGCAGTAATCAATACCTGAAATAGACCCTTGCTACAAATAATATTGTGTCTATATTTTTCAGATATGTTTGTATCAATATTTTGCGATTAGCAAAAGTGGGTAGATTGTTCCAATAAGAAAGCTGTATTCATGTCTTTGCTCTGGGAATATATTTGCAGAAATTGAATTCGACTCTTTTGTGAGCTTCAGAAATAAAATATGCATAAAATTAAAGGCACCTAAACAGAAAAAAAATCTGCATTCTTGCACAGAGACATTTGATAACTGAATCTCTTTTCTGCATGTCACCTTTAAAGAGGACAGCATTTTCTTTTATTATGTGAATGAAAGACAAAGCATGTAAAAATTCTCCCAGCCAGATTCCACCATTGTACTTTGCATCATTAATTGGATGCTAGTGGAAAAAAGTAGCCATTCAAGCTCCTTGCTGAAGATATTACCATTTAAAATGTAATTATGGTCTCAGAGCAATCCTCAGTCCTGAAGAAGCTTGTTCCATTGGAAATTGGATTTGAGAAACACTGACCATCAATCAGATAAGACAAAAAAAAAATTTCCATTCAAAGGAGTCTTCAGACATTAAATTAATTTGCTGATGATTAAGTAGAAAGTCTTTGACAACAAACTCCTAACATATTTCACAGTGAAAATCCACTAGACTTGAAGATGGCAGAAAATGCCCAGCTTTGACCTGCTTATCTCCAAAGCAGGTCAAGTTCAAGTGAAGGCAATGCTGGTACCTATAGCTCAATATGTTGGCTTCTTCAGTATGGATCAGTAAATCACAGAGAAAGAACCATTTAATGCACAATGTACATTCTAAGTAGTTCCACACAAGGTCAATAAATCCCCCCAAAATGACAGAATGGGCACTGTGATTATTGTATAAAGAGAAAATTAAAGCTAAGCTGGTACAGACCTCTCCTTTGAGAATCACCACATTTAGAGCTGCAGCCATTGACACTGTTAGGCTGGGCATCCAGGATCTCACCCAGGACAGGCATATCCGCAACAATGCTCTGAAACCTGTACCCCATCCTTGACAGAAGCACTCACATTACTGCAGCTGGGGGCACACCCTCCCCTTGGGCTTTAGAGGACAGGAACATTAAATGCAGTGTAAACTCCCTAGCTTCTGTCTAGGTTTTCTCCACGTGACTGGCAACCACACCAGATAATCTTTACCTTTGGTTTAAGTTTCTGTATATTAGTGTTTGCTTACATAACCCTTACAATGAAATATAACAGCGTCTCCACTTTTTCTGTCTTTTTTTTTTTAATTACTTTCTGTTTATTTTCAGCACTTTCCTTTTGCTTCCATCACTGATGTAGATGAAGAGGGAACAAACAGTTCTCGTTCCAAAAATCAAATGTCAGACCAAAATGTGCTTCCAGATGAATTCACTCTAATTCTTAGTAATTTAAAGTAATTCCAGTTTAGTTAAATTCCAAACAATTTCTTCTTTTTTATAAAGCAGTGAACAAAATGTCACTGCACAGTTCTATCTCTCTCTATTTCTCTCACGCACACACATACAGACCCACATGAATATCACTGGCTATAAACTCTGTACAATAAAGATGCAATAAATATAAATATAGATTATTTTTCGATGATATCTTTTCTTTTGCTATAAGACAGGTCTGCTGTCAGACTGACTTACTAAGAGATTTTATTTGAAATCATAAATAACTTCTATCTACTGATCTAAATTAAATTAATATTGCAGAGATAGTGCTTCAAGTAAATGTATAATGAGAAATAGTGCAGGTTGAACAAAAGCAAGTTTGAAATATTTGTGATATAAGGGAATCATCATTCTATTTCACATTCTAAGAGTAATTGACATTGTAATACAAATGTCCTTAAGAATTGTGCTTAGAAAATAAATCTTTGAAACAATGATAAACCATCTTTGTTACCACTCAGAGATTACATGATATGTAGAAAGTGTCTTCTGTTATGGATGTAAAAATAACATTGACTAATTTCAGCCCTTCATTTTCGTTCCTTTCACGAGACCCTGAAACACTCACAAAACCAGACCCGTCTGATTCCCAAGAAGACCTGAGCCAGCATGAAAGGCTGGATTACACCCTTACCCACAGGTGAATCCAAAAATGCCTCAATAGTCCTGACCTCAGAAGCTTTCCATATTGTCAGCTCTTTCCAACTCTTTTCAGCACAACATGGAACAAATATTCTGCAAATGCAAACAGTCTTTTGAGATCATGAAGAGAGAAATTTAGATCAAAAAAGAGAACATATATATTAATTTGATTTTTGAGGAGATATATGTGAGCATGTTAGATTGACCTCTGAGGCTGAAGCCTCCCTGTTCTGCAGGTTACACAGAACCAACATTTTTTCCGACATCTGTCTTTTATCTTTATCTCTGGCATCATCAGGCCCCAATCCTTCAGCCTAACTGGTTTTCCCAATTCCTGATTAGCCACAGGGATGAGAAAGTCTCCATGTACAGGGTAGAACTAGAGGAGCAGCCCTGGTGCTAGTGGGCACAGAGAGGGAAGCAGCACAAGGCTCCAAGCTGCAATCCTTTGAGAGCACCCTCCTGGGGGCTTGTTTATTATCCACAAAGCAACAGCAACTCAACCGCGAAACACATGGCAATGGTTCCCAGAGGCTCTCCAAGGTCCAGTCAGGCAGGACAGAAGGTCACTCTCCCCCCTTGGATTGCAATCTTGTTTTTCCCTTTTGCTCCAGCAGCTATATGGCCAGTCGGGATGGCTTAAATGCTTTAGTGGCTGTGTTTACTTCTCACTACAATGTTTGCATCTAAACTAAATAGACAGACATTGAAATTCAGTGGAATTTTTGATTGTGGAAAGAAAAAAATTCTCAGCCCCAAATGTTCATGGCAAACATCTTAACGGCTATAAAATTAGTTTTTTTTTTTCCCCCTACAGCTAAAAGGCAGTGTAATATAAATAAAAAGGANAATGCTTTAGTGGCTGTGTTTACTTCTCACTACAATGTTTGCATCTAAACTAAATAGACAGACATTGAAATTCAGTGGAATTTTTGATTGTGGAAAGAAAAAAATTCTCAGCCCCAAACGTTCATGGCAAACATCCTAACGGCTATAAAATTAGTTTGTTTTTTTTTTCCCCGACAGCTAAAAGACAATGGACNGATTGTGGAAAGAAAAAAATTCTCAGCCCCAAATGTTCATGGCAAACATCTTAACGGCTATAAAATTAGGGTTTTTTTTTCCCCCTACAGCTAAAAGGCAGTGTAATATAAATAAAAAGGATTTTCCCAAAACAATAACCAAAATCATTTTCAATCTAGGTATTCTGTATGTCTGCTGATTTATTAGGGTGCTTTTCTCAACCCCCAGCAATATTTATCTCATTGTGCCACTGCCAAAAAATGAAACAATTTGGAATTCAGAGCGCAGAAACACCTGTTTTTCTATCTGTTACTATGAAACCTTCTACTATGAGAAAAAATAACAACAAATTTTAAAGCCAGTCAGCCTCACAGTACTTTTTTTCCCCCTTTTAATTTACATTTTTCTTCAAAATCAGTAACAAATTGAGGACCACCCTTTGGATCTGGCCTAGAGTCAAATGACTTAGAAAACAGGATGTAAAACTGATATATGAGTTTTGCTACAAAGCTGAAAAATTCCATCCTGCATTCTAAAAACATTCTCTTTTTGACTTAAAAGGCTATGGCTCATATTAGCCCAGAAACGCACTCTTGAGAATGCTTTGTTACTTATGACTTTCTCTAGAGTAACGTAAGCAGACAAATTATAAAATAACCAATTTTGGTGCTGCAGTGCCCCTGTGGTACCCCATCAGAAGGCACTGGGAGCACATAGGAAAGTGAGTGCTTAGCTGGAGAGACAGAGTAGGTGGTGCTTATTTCTACACCAGCCTAGCTGTGATCCAGAATTCACACCAATCTGGCACCATGAGACAAGCCCACGCTGAGGGGTGTATGCAAGGCAAGGGTAACAGTGAAGTCAATCATGCATGCAGATTATAGATAAGCCTCAAGGACAGCATACTAAACCATACAATCATGTAACTCTTAGGCTGCAGAAATATCTTGCAGAGTAATAACATTTCTTGCACCCAATCATACAAGTACAGGTAAATCAAAGACTTTTTATTAGACCAGTTACAGTGACTCCTAATCTAATTATTGCAGTTTATTCCTCATAATGACAGAACTGAAGCTGATATGTACTGTTATCTATTTCTCTGATGTTTGACTTTCTGTATGTTGCTTTGGTGACTCATCACCTCCCAAATCAATTTATAACTCAAAGCGTAGTGATTGTCTGTGAAGTTCTGTCTTTGGTGCATGTCCAGAACTGCCCCTGCCTGTGTAGCTATGTTTCTCACCTCCAGCAGATCAGCAGCAGAGCTATGAAATCAGCTGGAGGACCAGTAGGACCAATAATCTAACACAAACAGCCTAAAATCCAAACTAGAACTTTGAATTAATTACCTCACAGCATTGCTGAAATGAAGTTTAACCACCTGGCCATATAGCCACCATTACAGTGCAGGAAATATCCAAGTTCATGAGTCGTTGTAGGGATTAATCTTCAAATAGGAAATACCAAGAATGTTTTTAGATGATATACTAGCAAACACTTAATCATCGTAATAGTTACCAAGTGCATAGACATGACCAAAAAATGAAGACTGTGGCCCTAGAAATCAAGATTCACTACTTTCTCTGCTTCTCTTTTGTGGGAAAAAACCATTTTTATTATGTTTTTGCAGCAATGAGCTAACAATTCCCTAATGTATGAGTCAGTAATATGTAAAAATCTTTTAACGTTTTGGCATTTTACTACTTTAGATTTGCTTTGCACCACCTTGACTTTACTTTTATGGCTGCTTTAAATGTCATTGCTCCTCAAAGGTACTACAATACCAGGAAGGAGTATCCACGTAGAATCATGGAATAACACAATGCATTAGATTGGAAGGGACCTTGAAGGAACACCTAGTCCAACCATCCCTGCCACACACCAGGTCATCTACCACTATATCAGGGTTCTCAAAACCCCATCCAACCTGGTCTTGAACAATTCCAGTGATGTGGCATTCACGACTTCTCTGGGCATCCTGTTCCAGTGTCTCACCACACACAGAGCAAAAAATATCTTCCATATGTTCAGCCCAATCTGTATCATGTTTCCCAGGCTGCTTTTGCCCACAGCACCCTCAGAACACAGAACTGGCCCTAGCTGCTTGATCTTTGCCTTCCATATTGCAGAAACTAAGCAGTGGATGTAAGTCTTGCAACCACCTATTTGTGTGCTTTTATCTGATAACATGGTACACAGCAAGGAAAATTCTGATTGGAATACTGCTGTATACATTTATTCTCATGCAATATTCATGCCTAGCAGCAGACAGCTAAGAAAAAGAATAGTAGAATAGGCTGTTCTGACTGTGGAAGTGGAACTCTCTGCCAGGTAGAAAAGACTAAAAGCATTGCTCTAAACAAAGTTGGAAAGGTCAGGCTAGTGCTGAGACAGCTTGCCTTGCAGGGAACAAACCCTTCTTTGTGTAACTGGTAATGGAGAAGAGTAACTACATTCAGTCTGCAGGAAACCACTTATCAAAGAGGTCAGAGAATACATATTTCAGAAGTTAGACCATTGTCTATAATGGGAACAGTTTCATTTTATAATAAACAGGAGCTTGATGTTCACATAAATGCTGTCAGAATTGCCCTTTAGAACATTGATCCAGTGCTGGTAAACATCAGAAAGAGGACAGAAAGCTTGCTGCAAGTACAACCCATGAATATTATGTCACTGAATTGCAGTGAAAATAAAATAACAGGAATAAAACAAGTTTGATGAACTCAGATTGCCAAATATTTTTCTCAGTAATATAGCACCTGCAAACAATACGCATTGCTGCTCATAAGGAAAAACTCATTTTGATAATCTAAATATTTGCCTGCTAGTCCCAAATGATTTGTCAGTAACGGTGCTAATGTGCTAGGAATGGTAATGCAATGATTTTGAGCACAGTTTTATGCTTCCTTTGATATTCCAAGTGTCTCAGTTGCTGTCCCTGAACAAGAAAATCACATAATTACTTCTGCAAAGAGACAGTCATAATCTAATCTAATAATAATCTAACGTTTAGTGTGGACCTCTTCTTTCTTTAGAATGTGAATCCTGAAATGTTAAACTCAATATGAAACAGCCAACAAATGCACAGATTTTTAATAAAACTGGTCTTATGCTGATAAAATCATAGCCTGCTAGTGGTTCTCTTAGGTAGATAAATGTGAATGTGAAAGCTGAACAGTGCAATTTTCCTACAGAGCTTTTCATTTGTGTCAGTTATCTCAAGTTCTCCATTCAAATCATTTGGTTTCTTATATGAAATCAACAATTTCATTTCTTAGCACCAGTTTTCAGTTGTTTTTCTATCTTCTCCTTCCAATCTATTCACCTCCCACAAACTACTGAGCCTCAGGAGACCAAAATGTGATACAGCAAGCAAACTTTCCTGTTTTAAAGAAAAGGATTCACATAACAGATAAAACATCCAGACAATAAAGATCTTGAGATAAGACTCATTTCTTTATAACACCAAATTTTGCCCATGATTCAGCAGTTAACAGTAAGATAAAATCAGACACAAACCAGCACAGCTTCATGGAACACATGGGATATGGTAAAGCAGGAGTGAGAAGCCAAAATGAAAGAGAACAAGAATCACAAAATATCAAAGATTACATTATGTTCACAAAAAAAAAAAAAAATTTAAAATAAAATAAAATAAAAAAAAGTCATCAACAAATCCTGCACAGGCAGATGTTTTTGCTAGTTTTATCTCGTGTTTGAAGAATCGCTGGTTAGAGCTATGTTAAAATTACATTTTGCCATGGCTCACATTCATACCTTGAAGGTGAAGGAGACTGCACAGCTCTCATTCCTCTAGCTTAGCTCCTTCCTTCCCTTCCTTCCCTTCCTTCCTTGACTCAAACCATCCCTGCCTTGTGCTGCCTGCAGGCTGCACTCAGTGATGAGGTACAGGTGGATGTGAGATGCAGCACAGCAGGGCACCTGCCAGTGACTAAGGATTTCTGACTTTTTTTGTGTCTGTATCTGAGACTTCTTGGGTGTTGTGGGGAAAAAAACCCTCAAAAAGCAATGCTGTCTTTGGGAAGTAGGAACTTGCAAGTCAGGTTCAAGGATGTCTTTCCCAAACTGCCTCCGAAGCAGAGTGCTCTGTACAGAAAGCTATTCCTCTGAAGAAAAGAGATGGCACTGACATCTGCCCCTGAAGGATGACAAAATGGCATTGAAATATAACACTACTGGAGCAAGAAAACATCTGCTGATTTCTTCTGAGGCCATGAGAAGCATAGAAATTGTTGTGCTGTTTGAAAAGGGAAGAGGTGTATCCTACACAGCCATCTTTCATTTCTCTATCCACCCACCCCTTAGCTAGCACTGAGATTGATAGTAAATTTAGAAGCAAACTTGCTTGATTCAATCCAGTTCTCCTTGTAGGGACAAAAAAATGGTCACTGTGAAAAGAGGATATAGAAGAGAAAAGTGAAGAAGCAGCAGTTTACTTCAAGATGACTGCAATAGGAGAGGGAGCAATAACAATCAAAATTGCTGACATTTCTGAAAAAAGGAAGAGATTTCAGCCATGAAAATTATTATGTGGTTTGGATAGACTTTCTTTGCTCTCCTGGTTGGATGTTTACTCTCTCCCTCCTGTTACTCTACATTCCCTGTTGCACACACAACTTTTCCTGTTGCTTTGTGGCACGCAGCCAGACAAGTTAAACAGGTTACTGTGACTCATTTGCTGCCCCTTTTACAACAAAAACAAATCCCATATTTATCTAACGCATTTAGATCAAAATTCTCTTGTGCAAACTGACTGTTCCTTTATGAAGTACTCCACAGAGTCAGCCTCATTTAGGTCATCCTAGGCAGACTTTGCCAGAGTATGTACGCCTTCCCAAAGTCCAGAGGCAAAAAAAATACTAAAAAAATATTAAAATTAGCCTATTGAAAATAAGTGATGATTTCAATCAAACATAGTCTGTTCATAAGAAGAGAGGAGATAGTCACGTGGATCACACACAAAATCAATTAATGACAAAATAAAAGAATTTTGCTTAAACCACAAAAGTGAGATTGAGGTTAAAAGCATTTTCCAAGTAATTAAAATATGACCTTAATCCCCAGTGGTGCTCAGATATTCATCTTCCACTGGCAGTCTAAATTTCTGTGTGGCAGCTTTATTAGAAAAACAACACAGCTCACAAATTGCCAAATATATATTTCTGAATACATTTTAGAATTAGCTTTCACGCTTGAGTGAACTAAGTAGTAGTTGATTTTTTGAGAAATATAAATATTCGTGAAAACTGGTGATTCTTTAAAATCCCACCAACCAGTACAATAGAAGCAGCAGTTTAAATGTCACCAGTTGCAGTCTGCACCTTCCTGGTGTAGAAGAATCCATGCTCCTAAGCAGAATAATCAGGAAGTGCTGAAATATCTGTGTAATTACGAATAAAAATAATAATAAAAAGGCAAAATAAAAAACCTCATCCCAAGGGTCTAATCCTAGCAAGAGTCCTACATAGGAGTAGTTTTACTTTATTCTGAATAGAGATAAAGAATAACTTCATTACAGCAAATATTCCTACAGCAAATATTATAAGTTTTTCAAGGATTAATTCCCATATCTATAAAGACACCATGTTAAAAGCTCAGGTAGAGTTGTTTTCTACATTTATATCATTTACATCTGAACAAAATTACACAAAAATAAGCAATTTACCATTAAAGCTATGCTGGGAAATTGAAATAATTGCTAGGGATTTTTTTTTCCTCCATCAGTTATCAAAAAAAGCAATTTGAAATTGAGTAAAAAGGGAGATATAATCTGAACTGTAGGTGTTGTGAAAACTGTTCAGTGAAAATTAAAATACTAGTTTGTGCTGCAGCCATAAATTACTAAACTAATTATCTAGTAGCAGGCATAACCGAATCATTCAAAGGGGTAATTAGCAATCACACATAATGAGTACTGCTACTATTTCTTGTCATACTGTATTTAGCTTCTGTGCAGCCTAGAGGAACTGAATTATTTCCTACCCTTCTCGGAGGGCATTACTGGTATATTGAGTGCATCAGCCCATATTATTATTCCCAGTAGTTTAATTCTTCACTGGACTGCACAATTCTGGTTTCTCCTCTCAAAGTTTTGCCTGATCTCCTGGCTCCTTTTAAGCAGATATCATCTCCACAGTTTCTTCCTTGGCCTTAGAATACATGTAAACTGCAATGTAATCAAATTACATGGATCTTTTATAATCTTTACTGTATTGTTGTCTGTGAACATATGCTGTATCTTATAGGTCATATTTTCTATAGTTCTTGGACTTTATACACAGTGTTCATGGAGTTTTTCATAAAAATATGTATCCAGAGATTGTTGAGAGAAGTTACACTGATAATGACTTTTAAGACAAGGTGCAAATACACGTACTCTGTTGACCTAAGGTACATTTGAAGAACACCCATTTTACTTTTCTAGTGAGTTCAACAGAGAATTCACAACAAGGAATAAAGACTTCAAAAAACAAGTAAGTGGTACTTTTATCTGGAAAAAAATATAGCACAGAGAATCAATATTCCTCACTTAATACATTCTGTTTGGGGTCTGTTTTAACTTTGTCTTTGAATCTGAAAGTTTATTTTCAGCCAGAGAATCACAGAACTATAAAATATGCTGAGCTGGAAGAGACCCATCAGGATCACCAAGTCCAAATCCTGGCTCTGCACAGAAAACCTCAATAATCACACCATGGGCCTGAGAGCATGTCCAAACACTTCTTGAACTCTGTCAGGTTTGGTGTTGTGACCACTTCCTGGGGAGCCTGCTCCAAGCTCAACCACCCTTCTGGCTGAAAAGCTTTCTCCTAATATCCAGCTTAAACTGCCCCTAACTCAGCTTCCTGCCAGTTCCTTGGACCCTGTCACTGCTCGAGAGAGTGAAGAGATTATGTACTTTTTCCTCCACTTCCCTTTGTGAGGGTGTTGAAGACCACAGTGAGGTCTCCCCTCAATCTCTTCTTCTAGCTGAACATACCAAGTGATCTCATGTCTTACTGTCACAAGTGTCACATTACTGTTGGCCTCTGTTTGCTCAGTTTTTATACACGCACATAAACAAGAATATATCACAGAATATAGCAATAGGACATCTCTTTATGGAAGTCAAATTCTGCCAATGTCCATGCCTTTTTGCAGCGCAAGTCAAGGACCACTGGAGATGTTGATCACTTATGAAAACCAGGGGATGCAGAACTCTGTAGTGAAGGAAGTGTTACTCTGATACGAAAATTCTGGAGCTTCAAATATTATAATTTAACATATTATATTAATATAAAATCTAATGATAAATAATAATAGTGATAAATAATAAGTTATTAATTATCAATGGTAAAGTTTTCTGTCATCATCTGAAGTTACTGGCAAAATTTTATGAAGCCCAGAAAAAATTATCAGGGGTTTTACCTGGTTTTAAAGCTTAACGGAGTGACCAAGACCTTACTTGTAGGGATCTGGTCTAATACTAAGCTGCTAAGGTTGAAGTCTTTGCTATGAGTTGAAAAGATGGCAACAATGCAGAAATCATTGGAACTATTTTCAGGAAGATATTTCCACAATAAATATGATATAACTCCACTAAATATAGTGTATTTCACATATCAGCATGAGTAGAACCCATTTCCTTACACAACATTTTTTTTTGTTTGTTTTGAAATGTTTGCTGCTGTGGTGGAAGGGAATGGAGAATTGCAAGGCCGGGTTATTGACCAGCCTGGCTGTGGATGGGCTCTTCATCACATCAGATATTGCTTGTTTAATTTTGTCCTTCTACAAAGGCCAGTATTTGGCACATAATCATTTTGTCCACATTCACACAAACAGGTTAACAAAATTTAGTGCCAAATTAGCATTTCTAGCTGAACAAACACTGACTGCAACTCTAGGGCTGCTCCATTTAAAAAACAGAACAGAGATTTTATGAGTTGCATCTACTTTTTCATCAGTATCTACGTGGCAGTTTTACTCTGCTCTGAGAAAAGTGTTTACTTGAACCAAATCTTAGTTTGTTTCATTAGTTTCCAGAATATGTTGTTTTTATTTAAAAAGAATCTGACCCTTGAGAAACTGCTCAGCCTGAAACATTTACATATGCATATTAGCTGATAATTTGAAAAGAGAATTTGTATTTTCTTTTTGGTCAAGAACTCCTGCAGATTCATTTTGTTCAAACTAAAATCTTCAGGAGTTTTGACAGCAGCTTCCTTGCACTGTGACTACATATTACATGGCTTTTGGCTGTAGATTTATTTTGTTTTTTACATTTAAATAGCATCTAAGATGTTAAGATACTCCATTTCTGAAAACATTCACTGAGGCTATGAAGATGCATAGATAGAGTTTAAAAAACCCCCAGATTATTAGTTATCTTTATGAAACAAATGCATTGCATTTCAGAAAAACAATAGTTTTTACTAGATTGTTATTAGTCATGGAAAGAAGGAATTTTGCATTCACATAATTTTACTTCAGTCAATTAAAAAATATCTGTATTTTTTAGCAGGTTGTTGAAATTTCTCTTTAGAAAAATATTGCAATAAACAAACCAGCTTTAGAATTGTAAGCTAATAATTTTTTATTTGGAATAATTATGGGTTCTATATTTCCATACATATTTTAAAGGAATATTATGAATTCAACCTCATTGTATATTTTTGTTGCATTTCCCAAGCACCCACATTTGGCTTGCTGTTTAAAAAATACAGCAATAAGGTAGAATTAGTAAATGATTAAATTAAGGCTGATGCCCAGAAAGAAGTTTTAAATGGATAACTGTTGAAATTTGTGATTATATCTTACTAGCTCTCCTCATGGGACAATTTTTGGAATTTGCACAGCCATGAAAGTCAAGCCTTTATTCTTCACCACAATTTCATTTTATGTAATTCTTCTGTGGAATAATTTAGCATTCTTACTTGAAGTCAAACAGTCACTATAAAAACCAATATTCTTTCAAGAATAGCAAAGCTCTCTGTTTGCTATTTTATTCATCTGCTCACTTCATCCTGCCTTCTCTTTTTGTTATCAAAAGAGGAATTAGGACATTTTTATTCAAAATGCACATCACACAGATGGGTTAAAGTTTTCCACTTTGATCTTATAAAAACCTCTGCAACTTCTTGATCAAAGAACTCCTTCCTAAGATCTGAGTTGGGTACCTGTGGGCTGTTTCACTGAAATTGGTGTGAATAGAACTGTTCTCAGGAGCATATCTTGCAGAGCTGGCCTCGAACAAATGGAGGTGGGGTACTAATGTTCACTAACTGCATTCATATTTCCCCTTTCCTGGCAATGGTTTCCTCATTATCAAGCTTTCCATATCTTGAACAACTGATGTTCCTAGTATGTAATATCTACATGCCTTTGCATTCTCCATGTATGGAGATTTAATCAGTCTTTACCCTTATTTCTTTCTCCACATGCCCTATTAAAATTAGTTTCATTTCAGTCAAGTGATAGTAGACATCATATATGAGAGCCATGCCATAAATATTTCTAATCAATACATATTTTTCCCTACTTTTAGTTATTTTTTTACAAAAGTCAGTCTTAGATGCATTAAGAAACATTATTTGCAATATAAATTTGGAAAAATAGTATTCTGAAAAAAGTTTTAAAGATATCATACCATATACCTTTTTACAAAACATGTATACACAAAAATCTGCAAAACTTAAGATTTTTGAAAAAGTTTTAGGTATCTTAGCAGAAGCAAGTTAACTATAGAAATAATCTAGAATGTGAAAATACATGAGTTTTACTTCTGGTTCTACCTTTGTGATTTCAACTGTGCTGTGTTAGGCTTGACCTACGCCTCTGCATCCATTCTGGTCCTGCTGGCAAGATATGCTCCCTTAATTGTTCTGTTGCCTGTGGCATCTCTTAATCCTGGAAATCATCAAATTACTGTGGTTTATTGCACTCTAGATACATCTTTGTATAAAGCAACCAAAGAGGGCATAAATGGAAGTAAATGTTTCTTCTTAAATATTGTTCCTAAGTGTGAACTTCATTTTATACACTATCATTTCAAGCATGGCCATAACCTTTATTCAAATATCAAATTGAACTTTGAGATTAATTTCATTAAGGCTGAACAAGTCAAATGTTTCTTCTTTTCCTTTTCCACAATGCCAGCCAAGCAATTGTTGGTTCTAACCTGACATGGATTCAGATTAAATTTCATGTTAAAACCACAGGATCTCTTTCCACATCCTATGTCACTACAATTAGAGCAAAACATCACTGTGATAAAACCATCTGTCTCCACTTCCAAGGTTATTATCTAACGAATCTTTAATTGTTATTCCAACCACTGACCACACAGGTGAGTTTGTAACCATTTTCTCATGCCTTTCCAGGCATTTAACTGTGTTTTACATGAATGTGTAAAACGCTGGTGGTAAGGTGCTCAGCCTTATTGAGAATATATTAATCTTGGGTGTTTCAACACCCAGGGGGTCTGGGTACATGAAACCTGTGATTACATTGCTCTATTGGCAGTGCACCAAAACTTATGAGAGCAATCTTGGAAGTGTAGTTCCTTCTAAGTGAAGTTCCCAGTGGACACTTTTGTTGGGGAAAAAAAAAGAAGGCATAGTTGGTGTCTTTTGGAATGCAACTATTCCTGTCCTGTTGTTTCTAAGAGCAGGAAGTGCAGTGGAACAAAACCACACTCTGAAGGGGAGGGAAATATTTTGGAGACATTGTGCTATCCTGTACTGAGTCTTGAAATCATACATTACATACAGTTAGCTACAAAGGAAAGATTTTATAGAAGAGAAGTCAGAAAAAAACCCCACAAATTTACTGTTTTGAGATTTAGATAATTGACATAAGATAATGTTATTTTGGAAAAGTAACTTGACTACTTTGATGGCAGATTTTAAGAGGTATGTTCAAAGTTACTGTAGAAATCTTTTCCAAATGTCATAGGTTTTATTCATCATTTAAATCTACAGGTCACATCTAATGTATCTTTCAGCAAAGCAAGATAATGAAAGCAGCAACAGAAGGTACTTTAAGAAACAAACTTTTAAAAAACATCTATATTCCTAAAGGGTCCCTGTGGACTAAACGTAGCCATAGGATTGCAATTGAAAGCAGAATTGCTCTCAGGTTTTAAATGTGTGGCTCTACTGACAAATACTGAAGGCAGAAATATGACCTCAGATACACTTCAGCAGCTGGAGCCCAGTACATGTTTAAAGACATAATTTGCCTTTAGGAAGTGAAATAAAGGACAATCTCATAACATTCAAGGGGGCATACACACCTAAACATTACACCAAGAGTGCACAGTACCACAACTGTATCTGGTAAATTAGAATCCAGATTGTTAAAGTGAAATATGTTTAGTATAAATATATATTGCATATTATGTAAAATTCAACAAAAGCTTTTCTCCAGTTGTCTAGATAAAGCTGATTAATTTTCTTTCTTATTTTGGAACTAAAGAATAATTTTGCTATTCTGCAGTGCTTATATTTTGAGTTAGTTAAGACAGACTATGAATAAACTTTTTAGCTATGAAGTATACTAGCTTTTGAATCCATAGTTAATCATTGTTCTTTGTGCTATTTTTTCTCTGTAAAAGTATAAACAGCTTGAAATGCAGTTATTTTTTCACAGTACTTTTTTTGAAAAAATTCTCACTAAGTATAAAAATTACTCCCATAACATGAAGTTTTTATGCTGTCAGCATCAGAATACTAAGCTTGTTATGAAAAACTCTGAAATTTCTATCTTTGCATTCCTGCAAGCACTGTAAGTATATTTTTTCTAGGCTGCTTTTAAGATCTTGCTAAATTGAAATCTATTGTGTTTAGAAGTGAAGATTCACATTCCATATAGAACCCTATTTCATTTCATTTCAAGTGCTGTATATAAAAAAAATACATATCTGCTATTTATATCTAATTTGCAGAAAGAAACAGAAAAGCTCACATGAAGAGTCTAGTTACTGTCATTTTTTGATTTTATGACACTGCATTTGCTTTAGAACACAGCTAAATCCAGCTCCAAATGCAACTACTGCTGTTATGTAAAACATGATGATGGCAGCAGCATGGAGTCAAAGATTGACATCTACTTTTAAAGTTCAACATTTGACTGCACTTTTATTTGGCTGAAATGTAGTAATGTATCCAGTGTTTCATAACATGCAGATAATCAGACACTGCAGGAAAGCTCAGTACACTTCATTAAACTATGGTCTTTCAGCACCATTTCCAACTTTAAAATACTTCAAATAAAACATCTTTGTGTAACTTTTCCATTTCAAAATGGATGATCACGATATAAAACAAACACAAGTTCTTTAATCTCTTAACTCTGATTATAGTCTGATTTCACAGCACTCTTCAGGTTTTAAAAAGTAAATATTCAGTTCATATATATTTGTAATAAATACAGAGCAAACACAGGAATCAAGTTAGTAAGGCTTCTAAATATATAAATATTGTATCCTTATTAATAAAAACCCCTCAAATTCCCACTGTGCTAGGAGAAATATTATAAGGAAGACAATTTGCTAAAACCTAGAAAAAGCAATGGGTTGGTTTTTTGCATGGTTTTTGTTTGTTTGTT
>VWYP01005191.1:0-11628 GCA_013400435.1 Pycnonotus jocosus | reverse complement strand
CTGTCCCTCCATCCCAGAGAGATGTGTCCCTCCGTCCCAGTGCTCTCAAGGTGCAGGAGCAAGGAGAGATGTGTCCCTCCATCCCGGAGCCCTCGGGGGCGGTGCTCGTCTCGCCGCCCCGCAAGGGGAGGGTTCGTGCTCCGGTGCTGAGCGCTGGGCATTCGGGAGCCTCATGTGGCTCGTCCGCAGTTGCCGCACCTTCTGTGGCCTCGTCTCTGATTCAGAAGCGGTTCTTGAACCTCTCAAAGTTTCCGTAGAGGAATGCTTGCGGGGTGGGGGAGCTCTGGCTGTGCCGGTGTTTCAGGTCCCCGCAGTCCGGAGCTGGAACCTGCCCTCGCTTAGGCACAGCGGGTCCAGATGCGTATACGTGTTTAATGTTTATGTTGACGGCAATTACAATATTAAAAAAATGGACTTAGTGAAAGGAGATCAGAAGGAGAAGGGGTGCTGTTTGTTTGCTGCACACCATGTTTTGTGCAGTCCACTAACAGAGAAGATTTGACTCCAGTCGTGCTGTGTGTCAGGAGAGGAAGGTGATGCTGATGAAGTTGAAACGTGAAGAAAGCGACAAAGCCTTTCCAAAACTTTGTAGAAGAGGGTGTAAGGTATAATTGCTCACATGGAAATGTGAATTTCTTTTCTGCTTTCTGTACACAGGGACTGTGTTAGTCTGGTTTTGGGTTTGTTTTTTTTTTGTCCTCTGATTCCCCTTCACAGGCTCAGTATATGAATCTCTGATATCAGGAAAGGAGAACCTCACATGGAGAAAGGCAATAGGCAAACTATACCTGAAGATTTTTGTCAGTCAGTGTTATGTTGGAGGCTTTTTAATACCCAGGAAGCCCCTTCCTAAACACCATCACCTACTGCACCCACTAACATATGGAAAGCACATCCAACCACTTTGGAAACCAAATTGTCCTGTCACTTTTTTTTTCTGGAGAAACAGTGTTCTGTTCAGCTGTTACACTGAAGTATCTGTCTGGAATTGGATTTTGAATCTCCATTATGTATTTCATGCTGGGTGATTTCCTTTTTAGAAGGTATTGTTTATGTTTTATTGAAAATGTGCTTGATGGTATCCTGGTAGATATTTCTTAGAATCCTGGAAAATAACTATATAAATGATAATAATATGAAAGATAAAAATTTCAATATTACAGCAGTCTATCATTTTGTGAAGGACTATCTTTTACTGTTACTGTCAGGAGCCATTGGAAGAAAAGAATCAAAGCAGTGAGGGAAGAAGTTTGAAATATAATTCAATGGGTTTAGACCAAATAGTGAAGCAACAATCCCAGGTGCTGGAGAGCAATGTGAGTTTGGCTGCAAACTTTCCACTTCTTCAGGTGTTGTTGGAGGAAGACTTTCTAACCTGCTGTGGTGTTAAATAATCCATGCTCCTTCCCATTTATCCTTTCAAAAGGGCAAATAGATCCCAGTCCCACCAAGCTGGGCTCAGTGATGTATTGCAGCCAGGCACTGATGCTCCTGCAGGTTTCTGTTTTCTATGCTCTCAAACCTGAAGCAGTATTTGTCCTGGCATTACAACTTTTCTTTGCAAGGAGCAGCTTCATTTCAAGCAGAGGCTTGCTGTGGTTGGAATAGCATGGGGATGTTGACCAGCATTTGGGGTTTGCTTTGGTTTTGCTAGAGGAAAAGGGCATGTGTTTTTATTTAAAGATGTCTTCACACTGCAAGTTTTCAACAACTGTAGTTTTGTGATTGAGTATCTCTGATTATGTTTGTAATTTATGAAGGGAGAAGCTGAGGAGTGGTGAGTTTCTAAAGCAGAGGACTGTGTAGTTTTATCTTTATGAGAACAATCAAGCATGGATAGAAACAATAAGAAATATTGAATTACAAAAATAAAAAATGCAAGCTGACCATTTGTCCTAAACTTAGTGCTAGATTGCATATGAATGGTCACTCCTCTATCCAAATTAAACTTGTTTTGCAAGATTTCTTTTTCTTGGAAAATAATTTTTAAAAATCTATTCTTGCTTCATCCTCAGTGTTCTTGATTGTTCCTGGAGTGTTAATCATGATTCAATAATAGTAACACCTTATCTACAAGCACTGTTGTGTCAGAGGGAAATTTCATTGCTGACATTTATTAATAAGCATTTACTATGTCTTCTTTTTGGGTTCTTTTGTAGTGTTGTTAGTGCTCAGTAAAGTTTTTTGGGTTTTTTTTCCTACAGAAATGTATGTAATCTGTAAGATGGAGGATAACAGATCTCTGCAAACTGGGCTAAGATGCCAAGCTGACAGCTGTAAATGAGATTATTGGTGTAGTGTAGCCTCTCCCTGTGCATCTACAAAGTGAGGGAAAGGATGAGGGCATGAAATGTAACATTATGAGTGCCTGAACAGTGGTTTCTGCTTGAAAGAATTTAGAGTATCAGGATGTGTATGTGGTCATCATCTCATGGGGTATCTAGCAAGAAAAATGAAATGCTAAATGAAACTCAGCAGAAAAAAATAGGGCATCAAACACTACCTAAATACAGAACTTTCAAATACAGATAGGATTAAATGTAAGTTTGTTACAAAAAATTTCATTTGGGCAGCTGCAAGTCAGCGCTTTCATTTTAGGCTGTTGTTTACCCAGCAGATTTTTAAAGTGATTTTGAAGTGTTGTTGACTTAATGGAAGCTATGTCTGTATTGGAAAAAGTGTCTAAGTAAATAAGTGCATAACAGATGCTAAAGGAGTGTTTAGGTACATATCACATGGTTTATTAGAAGCAGGGTATATTGTGAGATTAAACAGGACTGGGAATGGTGAGCTGCAGGGATCAGTGCTGGGGCTACACTGTTCCCTGGCAGCCTGTCAGTGTCAATCCCATGTGTGAAGACATGACTGATGGAGCTGTGCTGATGCAAGGCTGCAGACAGGGATGTCATGAGGGTAGCCCTTGCTCCTACTTCAAGAAATTAAGCTTAGAGCTTCATTTGGATGATCTGGAGCAAGTTAGGTTGGCTAAGGCAGAATTTTCCTGGCATAAGCTGAATTTTTCTGGCATAAGCTGAATCTTGCTGGCATATGATGTATACATGGTGTGTGCTCTGCCTTCAGAGGATTGCCAGAGCTGTTGTGTAGAGAGAATGCCCTGGGGCTACTGGGTAGTCAATGGTATGCCTGTACCTACAACTTTATATTTTGGTATAAAGAGATTTTTATAGAAGCCTCTCAAATTTTATTTTTATTGTAATGGTATTTATGTGCTGTTTACTCTTTCCTATCCTCACCACCATTTCCTGACTGAAAGCAAGATCTGAGGTTGATTTGCTGAAGGACAAAGCCCCATCTGCTGTGCTGGAAGAATGTATCCTGTAAAGAAAATGCTCCTCTGCTGCCTCCTCATTCTCTTCTAACTAGCAAAACTGTGGGGCAGCAGTCATCCCAGGGTCTAGTTTGGGGAAATCTGAAAGCCTTTTGGCTTTTGGAAAGACAGTTGGATCAGGCAGTATTGGGAGCACAAGCAGAGAGGGGGAACACCTCTGCCAGACCCCTTGGCTGCCTTTCCAGATCTGCAGTGAAAGACAAAAATGCAGGAAGGGCATGGAGCACCAGGACACACACAGAGTGTCTGGAACTCACTGGGATCTCTGTCTCCTCTTACTCTGTTCAGCCCTTTCAAAACACCTTAAACAAGGCCTTGACTCCCTGTCCACCATGACTCCACAAACAGCACCAAACCTCCCTCTGCCCCTCTCTGTACTTCCCTTCCCACACATGCATTCCCTGGGTCAGCTGCAGAAAATTTGGCAGCTTCCCCATGCTCATGTACTCTCCTGTCCCAGGGTTTTTCTATACCAAGGGGTTCTTTCAAAGCAAAATACAGTATGAGGATTTATAGTGCTATAAATTCTTGGCAGGGCAGCAAACTGTTGTCCACAAATGCTTCATTAACTCCTCAGCTCACAGAACTACTTGTGTCCCTGTTTAGAGACAGACAACACAGGTATCCATTTATTTTTTCAGGAAATGTGGCTTTTATACATGTAGGAGGATGCTCGTATATACCTGTTAGTTATCTGTATATTCAATTTACCAGAAAAAAATGCATCCCAGTACTTCAGGAACACACTTTTGCCTATGATGGCCATTTTTCAGAATAATGTGTTTGTAGAATGATTTATTACCTTTCTCTTCACCATCCTACTTGATGTGCCTCACTATGTTCTTTCTAAAAGTACTTCCTCCATGACTGGAAGTCTGCCTGTGTGTATGACTAAGTCTTTTTGGGTTTTATTTATGATTTGTATTGCAGCAGTACTTACAGGTTTTATTTATGGAGGTATTTACCTCTATTGGTTATGTGGCTATATACAGCTTTTTTTTTTTTTTTCCTAGAATCCATGTTACTACGATGCCTGAGAACATGGCAATAGTTAATTTATCCTCACAATGTGTGCTTAGTTATTATTCCATGTTTTACTGTGGGAAAACTGAGAAATAAAGGATCCACTTGTGCTGATCCCTTTGTGCTTCTCCATAGGAAGCTCACCAGGGCAGGATCCCTGTATTGGCAGCCACACCAAAGACTTTTTTGGTAATTTTGAGAATGTCTCAGACGTGTCCATGCTCTACATTGCATCCTTGGGAATGAGAACAGTCCAACAAGTCCTTGGATCATTCTATGGCCCCCTTCAGCCTTTGCTGTAGCTCTTTGCACATCTGCCTCATCCTTCTTCCTCATCCATGTAGATCCACGTGCTGAAACGCAGGTGGAAATGATAACCAGGGGACACAAGTAAGGGCAAAAGAAAGATCCAGAGGCTCCACACAGATCTAGGGGAGGGGAAAAATAAAGACATTTTTTCTGTGGATTATGGCAGCCTTGGTCATGTTGGCCATCACCAGAGCACCAGCATCTCGCTGGCATCAGAGAGGTGCCAGGTTGTCTGTGATTGCCAAAAAAATTTGTGTTCCTGCACTCCATGGCTCCCACTCTTGCTGTGTGTTACAACTGCTGTTCAGCTGTATTTTCCTTCAGATCTGCGTTGGTCAGTGATGGCTGATGAATTTCAAAATATTGAAGAGTTTTGTTGAGGGCTTTCTCAAGCTTTGTTTTATCTGTAACTGTGTTGGTTTCTGGATGTCTGTCCTGGAGGAACAGAACAATGATTGCTCTGTGTGGGTAACAGTTCCTATTGACTTTCCCTAAATTTCTGGTTTTTCCCTAAATTTCTGTTGTGGTTTTTATGGTTTCCTCAAATTGTGAGACAGAGGCTGGGTTTCCTGCTGGGGCCTAATGAGGGCTCTGAGCTTTCTGCTTTTGCTGGTCTATGAGAGCAACCTGGCATGGTTACAGTGTTCTGTCCAAAATAACAACAGAGGAGAAAACTCCTCTCTGGTGGTGTGGAGATTCTAAAAAGGCAAGTACTGACCATCCCATCATGGCCATAATTTCATACAGCAGATTTTTTGGAAACAGAGGAATTCTGAAGTATGGTCCTATTAGAGTGTACCTTCAGGAGATATGTGAAAATGTAGAATGGGAGAGGTGATTTGGCCAAATTAAATTAAGAATTATAGTAAAGAAAAGCACCCAGACAGTAGGAACCCCGAGGATTAACCACTCCATTCAGCATCCAGTGATCAATTCTTGCCATTGGGGCTTAAGTTTTAACTCTACCATTAGAATGTTGTAAAGAGCATGGTAATTTTAGGAAATGGGTTATAGAGTGTGTGTAACAGGTTCTGCTTGTATCTGCACCCTCTTAGTTGCAGGTTTGTTAAGGGATGTTAATGAATTTACTCCATATTTAAATATCTAAGAGCAGGATTTGGCCTTACTATTCTGATATATACAGCATAAAAGCACTTTAAAATTTGTATTTCTTGCTAAATAGCATAAAATTACACCCTTTCAGGTTAATTAAACCATTTCTCAATGCTGCTTGCTGTTGATGGTATATTTAAATGCCAGATTCACAATAAGCACTTTTGCTTCCTGATGACAAATGGCTTCCTTTTAAATATCCCTGATACACGTATATGGTCAATGCATCTAAAGCAAGTGGATTTCTGCTCTGCTCAATCTGCATTTCCATTTGGGTCTGCATTAGTGTTCAGACACCCAAAGATTAAATAAAGACTCTCAGGAGCTGAATAAAACCTCATTAGGCTCTATACGATATTCCTTACAAATTCCTCCAAAAATTTCCAGTGAAGGCAGCAGAATATTCAGCAGGAAAGGATAAGTAAAAGTGGATTTACACTGGATAAGGAAAGGATAAGTAAAAGTGGACTGTCTGATACTTTGTTGCAAAAAAAATCTAAGAGCAACCTTTCCAGATTTGTTTCTGCGAACAAACTGGCAAACAAACACCCTGCTGGAAGAAAATTAATGGCCAGGCAATAATTGTGAGTCCCAGTTTTTGGAGACCAGACTGTGGTTGTTGTGTGCAGCATTTGTGTCGCTGAACATCCCATCTGCAGGGCCTGTGTGCAGTGGGGTGTAGGAAGGGATGTGCTGCTTGAGTATTTATGGAATGAATTTTCTTCCTGTGAGTGTCTGGGGAGTGTCTCTACTGAGGAACACAAGCACAAGGAGATTAACTGAAAACTGCTTTATTTTTGTCAGTGATTCCTCATCTTGCAGAAGAATGATGGAGCTGTCAGCACATTTGTATGTCTAGTCCTTATAGCCAGAAGTATTTTGTTGTCCTGTCTATAGAGAACCAAACAGAAGAGACCAGGTTAAAGGAGGGAAATGCAATTGCTCCAATTTCATGTGTTTTCCTGGGTGCAATTTTAACTGCCTACAGAAGAAAATATTAAAATTTAGGAATACAAAAACTTAGAAGTGTGGGCAGCAGGGGAGGAGGTTATTGTGCCTTTCTGCCCTGCTCAGGTGAGATCTCACCTGCAGAGCTGCCCCAGCCCTGGGATCCCAGCACAGGAAGGAGCTGGAGCTGTTGGAGCAAGTCCAGAGGAGGCACCAGGATGATCAGAGGGATGGAGCAGCTCTGCTGGGAGGAAACTCTAAGAGAATTCAGATTGCTCAGCCTGGAGGAGAGAGGCTTTGGGTGACTGAGTTGTCTGAAGGACCCAACAAATAAGGTGAAGACAGAGTTTGGACAAGGGTCTGGAGTGACAGGAACAAGGGAGAATGGCTTCAAACCTGATAGAGGACAGGGTTAGATGAGGTATTGGGAAGAAATTTTTCCCTGTAAGGTTGGGCGAGGCACTGGCCCAGGTTACCCAGACAAGCTGTGGCTGCCCCATCCCTGGAATTATCCAAGGTCAGATTGGATGGGGCTGGGAGCAGCCTGGGACAGTGGAAGGTATCCCTGCCCATGGCAGGGGGTAGGACGGGATGAGCTTTAAGGTCTTTTCCAACCCAAGCCTCTCTGGAATTCTGTGATTCTGTGAATATATAGGCATTCCCCTTATGGAAGTTTCTGTGATATTTTCATACATCCTTATATATTCCCCATACAAACAAAAGTTCGGAGTCCCTTGTTCTACTGCTGAGAGTTTTTAGCGCATTATTGTTTTGACGTTAATCAGAGTAGCTCCAGTGGAGAGCTTTGATTCACTTCAGAAAGGCAAAGGACACACTAAAAATGATGATACACTGTAGCTATTTCATTGTAATTGGAGGCTGTCTGTGCTTCACAGAAATTACCGGGCAAGCATTCCTGAAAATGTCAGAATTTTCAAGTTAGTTCTATTTAAAATGGGGGAACAAGAATGTGAGGGGATGGATAGAAAATCTGAGGGCTGTGTGATTCACACTTGAAGTGCAGTTTATAATAGTGAAAGATTATCAACTTTGAGGCTGGAGAAATCATCTCCTAGGTATTTTTCTAAATTATAGGATGCATAAACAGGTCTACTTATTCTACATGTGCTGTTATTTTAATAAAAGGCACCACTTTAGGAAATGAAAGGCTTTGGAATATTGCCAAATGTTTTAGCTCCATTTATTGTCTAAAGATGAGGTTTTCTCATTATCTACAGAGTTTGTGGTATAGTTGAATAATTTGCAGGAATCTGTTTAATACCAGACTGCGAACTCTGTATTTATCTTCTTTCAGTGCTCATATTGCAAATACAGGCATGGTAAGATTTCCTGTTGGTGTTCTAACTGTATCAGGATTTGACAGCTGGGCTGCTTCTAATCTCACAATGTGCATTTGTGTGTGTTGAAATTGATTGGGAAACTGTAACAGGAAATACAGATCTTCAACTGCATGTATAAATGTGGAGGGGTTGGTGAGAGAGATGGGAGAGAGAGTGGATGCTGTAAGCACAGAGTGGTGATGAATACTCGAGTAGTAAATAGAAGTATCTTAGAAGTCATTCCTGACAGTAATAAAGGCAGCAATTTTATTTCATCTGTGGATAATAACCTTGTTTCACGTTGCAATATAAGTGGCATTTATGTTACATTAATATTTATTAGTACTTATTGATGTTAGGGTTTAGTTGTTCTCTTTTCCTCACATAACAGCCATTTTATAAAAATCCAACTTAAATTGCTACATAATAAGCAATTAAAAGTGTGTGTGAGAGAGAGAAGAAAGAAATCTCTGTATGGAGATATTCCTATAGAGAAGGACAAACCCTCCCTGACTAGGATCTAGAGAGTTATGCCCAAAGTGATGGAGTTCTGTTTGCACTAGTTAAAGATTTGGCTCTGAATGGATCTTTCAACCCTCAGGCACTGTTTTGCTGTTCGTATCAGAGTGGTTTGCATGGGTTTCTTTAATGGGATGTTTGCACATCCCTTGCTTTGACTGTGGGCAGTGCCTCTTCAGGAGGGAGATTGTGCACCATGTTCAGCAGCCTTTCTGTGTGACATGTGAAGGATTGCCAACTTGGGGGATAATGTGAGTCAGAAAGTGCCTGATCCAAATTTAACCAACTTTGTTCATCTCTAAATTTAGAGAATAGCTGAATGGCAAGACAGATGTATTTCAATTTCCATCAGTGACAAGGACAGGGTGTTGGCGGATGCCTGTTAACAGCTATAGCTTGTGGTTTTGATACTCATATATGTGTGTATGGGTGGGAAAGGACTGGTTACTTTTACTTATCATGAGCCTGTTTCTTCTTTGGTTGCTTTCAAATCGCTCTTGGGCTTGATTCGTGCAGATAATTCTTGTGCAGGTGGTGCGCTGTGGTCTTGAGTCATGTTTTTGCCCTCTTGAGTAGAAAGGCTTGCATTGGACTTGGATTTTTGTCATTGTGAAAACTGAAATGTAGACCCTTTTAAAATAAGGCAGGCACCAGGCAAGGTAAGACAAACCAAAATTCTTTTTGTTCATCTTACAATCAGGCTTCAATATCAATGATTTCAGAAAACTGTTTCAAGTTTTATCCTCCATTTGAGCATTACCCTGAGTTAACATGTGTATAATTCACATGTCTTCAACAGGATTAATCATATCCACATATCAGTTTGTATTTACCTGCTTTTCTGTGCTGGGGTTTTAATCTTTTTCACTGTTCTAATTCTTTGGCCAAATGTTGTCCTAGGAGATTTGACCAGTGAAAGCAAGACCATGCCCCCAGTGCTTTTATGCAAGGCATTTTGTTAATGGGAATGACTGTTTGTTAGGGGGTTTTCTCTGTGAGATCTTTATTATAGACCTCTGTTTAGCCTCTTTTCCAGGTTTTGTTTTATTAGGACCCCAGTTCAGTGACTTGTGTCATCAAATTTGCACGTGTAGTGATGGAGTGTGATATTACAAGCAATTTCATCCTTGCATCCCTCACTGAATCAGACAATGAGACTGGCTGGGTGGGGGATATGTTCATTTTCATTTGTAGGATCACTGCAACAGCAGTGACTGAATAGGTAATACCAGAATGTGCATGACAGCTTTGATAGGATTTAGGCAACGTGGTGTTTTCTGTAGTTTACTGAACTACTATTGATGATTTAAGGGTCTTACCTTAACTGTTTACTATCCTTCTGGGGATGAAATAAACCCACAAGTCAGCATTGTTTGATTTAATATAATACTAATTTTTCTTTGAATAATATCTTAGTACACTAAGATTTTTTTTAAAGAAAGATATTGTAGCATGGTAGTAATAAGAATACTGTAGAAATTTGGCAGGGATACTACATGGATACTATGATTTTAGAAGCCTGTATATGGTTATTAGTTAGCATTTGCTCTAATGAAACCCCACAACCCAATTTGCTGATTTCACATTTTCTTTAGAGTGAAGCATTACTATATTCATTTCCCCTCACACTTGTCTTTTCAAAATACAAGCCAATCACCTATATTCTGTCGACATCTGTAATTTTTAACCTCTCCTGTAATATGGGAAATTAGATATCACATTTGTTATTATTGCTAGAAGAGGACAGCCCAACCTCTCTAATAAGTATGAGAAGATAAAAAGCTTCAGGCTTCTGCTCTATTTGTGTTCTTAAGTGGGTTTCAAAGCCAGAGTAAATGGCTTTGAACCATCACTGTGATGGCTCAGAATTGTCAAGTCTTGAGCAATATGACTAACTTTCATTCTTCTAGCCCAAATCCAGGAACTGGTTTTGAATTTGGAAGTTATTACATAGAACCAGAATTAATTTATATCTTGGTGAATCATGATGTGTTTATACTTCAGTAAGGTAAAGTTTATAAGTCTTAATAACAAAGTATTTCTCAGCAAGTTCTATGGGCATAGTCAAATGTGTGAGTTTGGAATATCTCCACTGAACTCAGATCTAGAGAAGCTTTATTTGTACCAGAAGAATTAATCTACAAGATACATCACTAGCATGTCTTTATTTTCCTTATGACAGTACACTAGGCTTGGCAAGCTATTAGTGAGTTTTGTTGTTGTTATTATTACTGTTGCAATTTCTTTGAAAAGGGGTGTTTAATTTTTTTTATAAATCAGCTTTTTGACATGTTCATCCTAATTTTTACATTTTTTCAATTTGCAGTATGAGGGTGTAGAGTGTACAGAACTTTCATATCTGCATGCAGGAGATAACTGAGTAGCTTCCCTTACCACCATTCAGCTTTTGTGACCAGTGGGATGATATAAATAACCCTCTTTGAGTAAGAACCACTCAGTCTAAAAAAGCATAAGCCATTCCATGCTGTAAGAGTTCTCTTCACAGCTTCCTGGCAATCGTTTTGGATTTAGGATATCTTTTTAAGAAAGGTGGAGTGAAACTTTTTACAAGGTCACAGAGTGACTAGACAAGGGAGAATGACAGAGGGCAGAGTTGGATGGGATATTGGGAAGAAATTCTTCCCTGTGAGGGTAATGAGGCCCTGGCACAGGGTGCCCAGAGAAGCTGTGGATGCCCCATCCTCAGAAGTGTCCAAAGCCAGGTTGGATGGAGCTTGGAGCAACCTGGGACAGTGGAAAGTGTCCCTACCCTTGGCAGGGGGTGGGATGGGATGATCAATAAGGTCCCTTCCAAACCAAATCATTCTATGTTTCCATGATTGTCCAATTTAAAGAAAAAGGGAAAAAAAAGGGGGAAAAAAAAGAAGTAAGAAAAAGAATTTCCTCTGTTTTATCTCTGGGAATGAGGTGATTGAAGTCCTAATCTCTTCCATGGTATCCCTGTGGATACACACTCAGCCTTTCATTGGGCTCACACTCACAAAGGCCTGTGGCTCTGCCTCCATG
>VWYP01005190.1:0-141761 GCA_013400435.1 Pycnonotus jocosus | reverse complement strand
AGGCGCGGAGCCGCGGCGGGACCTGCCGGCCCGCGGCCGCGCTCGGAACGCGGCAGCGACGTGGAGCGATGCCTGGGTCTTTCACCACGAAACTTGCGAAAAAGGGAAAAAAAGCTAAATATATTATTTTTTTTCTTCTCTCCCCTTAAATTATTTTTGTAATGGTAGTTTTTGTCTTTTCTACATTTTAGTCATACCGATGCAGCTATGGTACATCTGTTAAAATGATTCAAAATCCCATGTATTTTAGACAGTAGGATGAAAAAAAACCCCAAAAACTGAGCATGCTCAACCTTTTATATCAATTTTTACAGCATTTCTAAGAATAAAGAAAAGCATTTTAAATCAACTCTGCTCTCGTCTGCTCTGTGTCGTGACAGCAACGGGCTGGCGGCGGGGAAAAAGCCTGTGCTGCCCGGGAGGGGCTGAACACGGGCGGGAAAAAGGCGAGGGGGTCCCAGGGGCCGAGAGGGGAGGTGAGGGCAAGCGCGGGGCGAAGGGCGCTGCGTTACTTCCCAAAGCATCCAGAGAGCGATGCAGGGGTGGGAACAACCGTGAGACCCCTCGGCCGCTGTGGTTGCGAAGTCTGCTCCCCTCGGAGCCGCATCGCTGAGCCGGAGTGCTGAGTCAGGGGTTGCCGTGGCGCTGGTGGGACCGAGCAGCTGCACAGCAGGAGAGACTGCTCTGTGACCGGGACTCTGCCAGAAGTACCTTACTCTATATCTTAAAAAGGCATAGGACTACAAGAATACCATTAAAGAATGCCACTAGTTAAAATTCCTGTTAAAAAAAACTTCCAAGGTGTTTCCATTCCAGAAAAAGCAAAGTTGCACCTACACTAACGTTTCAGAGCTGGGACCAGCTGTAGTGAGTCCCAGAGGTGTTGATGCACCTTCAGGCTTCAGCCCACTGCAGGAGCGGGAGACTTTCACTGATCCTGGCTAGTGAAAGTGAGAGTGGGCAACTGCTGCTCATCACAGAGTCAGTGGTCACAAAGACTTTCACTGATCCCTGCTAGTGACAGAGTGGCAACGCTGCTGCTCATCGCTGAGTGATTGAACAGAACACATAAGATCGGGCAACTTGTCAAAATTTCAGTAGTGCAGTGTTAAGGGCACCTACAGCATCTGTAGGGCACTGGCAGAAAATAGGCCTGACACAACAAGCACTTCCAGCTTTCTCAGAGCCTTAAGTCTTGAATGGTTTTGAAGGGGCAACCCCAGTCTCCCATACAGACCTCTACACAGGAAAGGGCTGTCATCTTTTTCCTTACAGGGTAGCAGGAAAGAGACTGAAATGCTTGGAGGAGGTGGGAGGAAAAGGGGAATCCAAAAGCTGGGTGATTCTTTTAGTAATTCTGACATCCATAAGATTTTTCACTATTTGCTTGAGCTGCAGAAATGACCAGTGTGGCAGTTTTCTGCTGGTTGATCACATACAGGACCTATGCAAAACCACTCGTTCCTCCTCCTGTGACCTGTAAAGGGCTTTTAAACACTGTGAAAGAATAAGGAGGGAAAAAAATCATGCAGTCTCTGATTCTTATATTTATTCTTGCAATGCATCCAGAGGAAGATTTTGGGATTTATCTGATCTGCAGTCTCCACAGTCTGGGTGAAGATGGTTGTGTGGCCTACAATGCAGTTTGCTCCTCACCCATAAAAGAAACGATAATGAAACACCCGCTTTGTGGGAAGCTACAGATAACACACAACTTCTATGCTGAGAGACCAATTAGCTGTAAAACATTAACTTTATATGTGTTCAAATCTCTGTCTTTATAACAACTATTGCAAAGTGATAACTCAGAACTCATGCACCACACAGCGTTTTGCAGCAGGTCTGAGATACACTGATAAAACTCAGCTTAAACCAACATTCGCTGCCCAGAGCAAGGTATTTATTTCAAAAATATCAGTAAAATATTTTCCATTGACACATAATAAATACAGTATTACTTAAAAAAATCATAACCATTCAAAACTTCCAGAAAAAATGTTTTACATTACATAACAGCAAACACAACAAGAACTGTATTCTTAGGTTCTGCACTGATCAGAAAAAGAAGAGTTCAGAAAGTTGAACAATATATGGATTTTTTTGAGTGTTAGCACAACGTGCTTTATAAATCACAGTTTTAATAAACTATCTTAATGCTTATCACACTCGCATTACACATTATCTGTGGCACTAGTTAACAGATAATCACATTACAAAGTCCACAGATACTGTAATAGCTGACTAGAGTTCAACTCTGTCTCGCTGCAGCTTCCAGAAGAACAATTTCCTCCAGCGCAACACAGTTGGGGTGGCTGGTTACAGAGTGGACGTAGCAGTTCAATAACCCCACCTCCTTTCCCAGCACACTCTGCACCTCGTAAGTCTGCAGGAATAAAAGCATGGTGAGTAAAACAAACAGTGCTGGACGTTCTGTTCTAGGCAGCATTCAGCTGGGAAGATGCAGCATGCAAGATCCTCTTCCAATTGACAATTTTTTTAAAGGATTCAAAAAATGCGTTAGAACTAATGGAAAGCACGAATATATTAAATTTTCAATAATTAGATCACATTCCTGTCTCAGTTGCTGCCCTACCAGGCTTTAAAAATGAGCTGTTTAAAAAAGAAAAAAGTTACTACGACTTTGAGCTCAGTTTTGCTGAAGCATAACAACTACACATGCTCCCTTTACCTTCCTTTCTGACACTTGCAGGACTCTATGCATGCTGGCAATGCATACATACATACTATACATTGATTACCTGTGCTAGCTGATCCACTAAAGGAAAAAGAGAGCACTTACTCTGCTCTTTCTCCCCACTTTTAACTTTTTGTTGTTCATGCATTACCACCACCAGCATCAACACAATCCCTCCTGTTTAATGATCTGACTGGCATTTCACCCACAAGCTATGCCTGAGCGGATTTGCAGAGGCTGTGCTCTGCGTGGAGGAGAGGGATGCAAGGCTGGCATGGCTGCACTGAGAGGAGACAGCACGTTAACACAAGAACTGGTAACACTCACAGGTGATACTTCACTTGAGAGGGTATCTCAGGTGGCAGGTTCACAGCCATTTCTTTCCTTCACAGGCCTTGCCTACAGCCAGCCTCTGACTGTGCCCCTGCCTTCATCTGTGCTGTGCTTCTGTACAGGTATGTGATACCCATGGTGTTGCCTGGTTCAAGGTATAAACAATTTTTTTTCTTTTTTTTTTTTCCCTAGATTATTTTTACCCCAGACTGGTTCTGCAGTCCAGCTCACTGTGCAGCTGCACAAACAACTCCACTGGTGTAACAGAAGGGCCACCACAAAGTGAGGAACAAGTGGCCAGGGCCAGTGACGGCTAAAACCAACCTCCCTGCCAAAAGAACTGATTACAAAGCTACACCCTTAGAGACTTTAGCAGCACTGGCAAAAAAATGCCACCTCAAGTGGTATTTCTTGTGGCTAATCTTTATCCCTGTGTTCCAGCCAGGGAAGAAAAAAAAAATCTGAGTTGCCAGACTTTTAAATGCTGGCATTATACACACTGAAACATGAAAAAGAGGTTGTTTGAATTCTAACAACTCAAAAAAGAACTATGTTTTGCCAGTCTGCAACCAAACCAGACACATCCTGTAGAAGTCAGCAAGACTTTAATGCTATTAAAGGAGCAAACACGTTTTGGAAATTTCTTGTATCTCTTTGCTTAAATGAAATATACACCCTCCTCCAGCATAAGAAAAATAATTTCTTATTTCAGAGTAGCTTTCCACTATAAATATAACCCACAAATCCCACTAAAAGCATGGAGCATGTAATAGGAAAATGCTGGAAAACTTGTAAGACAGGGAAAGCAAACTGACCCTAGTACATATCATCTAACTGAAGATATTTAACTGGGATGATTAAATAAGACAACAAACTGAACCTTTGCTCCCATTCACGTGCAAGGGAGAGGGAAAATCTTGGAATCCTAATTGGACTTAATGACTCTCTGAAGGCTGCCGACCATCCAGCAGCCAATGCCAGGCAGGCACCTACCCAGGTGCCTCCCTCACCCATGATAAATCTGGGTCACTGTGCCAAGTGTCAGGGTTCTTCTGATATCTCAGATTAGAGGAATAACTACTTCACGATTACATAAACTGTACTTTAGCCCATGGATCCCCATGGCTCATGCGTGTTTCATTCATACAATTATGCAGTAATATCTTGCATGCATTTGCAAATTCTTCTACTATTTCCGCCTGCCAGTACTTTCAGTGTTGTGCTGTTACAAAGTGGTTGTGGTTGATGGGATTTAGAAGACCAGACCCAAAAGGTGGGATGCTTGCAGGGTATCTTTGCTATCTTTGGATCCTCAGCCAGAGAATGGAGTCAAGTCCAGCACTGCTTGTGGCAGCTCAGAGTGCTGTTTGCAGGTAGCTCTGCAGATGCACAGCAGAGCTGAAGCTACACAGCTCATCTACAGCTCCTTCTGAAAAGGAGGGTGTGAGTCTGATGAGATGGCAGGGCAGCAGCAGCTGGAAGGCGGGATTGCCAAAGGGCACAGCCCACTCAAATCACAGTCTGGACATGAAGGAAAAAAATCATTTCACTTGCAGTGAAATGTCTCACCACTCTTAGTGCAGTTCTGAAGTGAACTGCCTGGAAAGTCAGAATCTCCATCACTGGAGATTTTCAAGACCCTGCCACCAAAAGTCATGTCTGACCTGCCAACATATTGGTACTCTGCCTTTATATTAAGTTCAGTAGTTTAACTTTCTTTGGTCAGCATTCATTATACCTACCCCATCCTCACTCGTGGAGGACATCAGGAGAGAAGAGATTGTCCTTTGCAACAGCTGGAATGAGAAAATTCACAGGTTTTGTTCATGACAAAAATCTTAAGTGTGCAAAGATGTTCTGTTTGCAGTCACATAGAACAAAAATTTATCATTTTAATATCAAACAGTTTTGTTTCTCTTTTGGCCAAGCAAGCAGAGGAGAGGTGACACAAAAGATGTTAAGAATGGAAGTTTAAAAGTACACATTCCTTTTAGACTGTGTAAGATTGAGGTTTCCAAAGGCCCAACCTACCAAATCCATTAATCTGGGCCATAGAACAGTTTGCAAGCCTCAGGGTGAACTCAGTGACTGCATTATTTGAGCAAGATCTGGGAACTGGGTTCTTAGTCCAATGAAACACAAGTTTAGTATTTGATTAAATTATGCTATAGTCTTACATATTTTGTCTTCTGACAGAACTGTTCACAGAAGTGTGGCTTAGAATACCTATGTGTCTACACATCTGGCCTCACTGCACCCCATACACCAACAGTTATTTCAAGCCATACCTTTACTTTTACTGTACTTTGAGATCGAGATGGACAACTCAAGAAGACTTCCAGCTGCATTTTCAAAACTGGTGTTGTGACAACTTCAGAGCAATGGTTGCAATATAGTAATTCTCTGAAACACACAAAATAATGATGGAAAAACATAGAGAAATTAACAAGCTACCAGTCATAAATCAAAAGAAATAAAACCCCAATTAGTGTATTCTCTAAAATACTTTGCTGGTAGACATTTAGTAGCAAAGCCCTGGTAGAGATTCAGTTGAGAATAGCAAATGTAACTCTTCTGTTGGCAGTAACTCTCTTGGAGGACCTAAACTCTTCTGGCAAAAGGATCTTCCTTTTATAATTTCTGGCAGCTTGGAGAGAGGTTGCTATTTATAGTAACCCCACTTAAGCAAATATTAATCTCATAATGTCCTAAAAGTTATGGCAAAAGAAAATTTGTAGTATAGATTTGGCTGAGGTGAATTATTGACTTAGGCCCTCATTCAGCAAACGTTCAATGTTTTCAGTGCACACTTAAGTCATGCACAAAATTAAGCTCAGCTACAAGTGCTTGCTGGAAGCACTTCTTAAACAAATATTGATACTTCATTTGTTCTCCAAATGAAGCAAAAGTGTCCTTCACAGGTGAGATACTTTTTTAATTGGACTACGCTATTATGTGAACATAGACACATCCTTATTTTTTGCATGACAGGACACCTGGTTTTGATTTTCAGCCTTTTTTGTGCAACAAAGCATAAATATTCCTCATCTTTAGGAATATATTAACTACTTTAGTAAGATCAATCTAACTTGTCCTTATGCTTTTTGTAAGCTTTTTCAGTAGAACGAGTGCCTTCCTTCCTTCCTTCCTGCCTTCCTTCCTGCCTGCCTTCCTTCCTTCCTGCCTTCCTCCCTGCCTTCCTTCCACTCTCTGACTGCTTTTATCCCTTGGGCTTTTATGCCACCAGGTATCTCACACTCTGCAAGAACAAGCTGGCTAGGCAGCTGCAGTGGAGGCTTTCCAAAATTATGTCAGCGTGACACAGGTTCAGCATTTCAGGTGGCAACAGGTCCTGTAGAATCACTCTTCACATTCAGGACAGACATACTGCCAGAATTATTCCACATCCTTTTTAGAAAGGTGACTAATTTAATAGGTCTGAAATGCAGCTCTTTCATACTTAGAAAAACTGTAGCAGAGATCATAGTCCAGTACAAAAATGGGGTGAACTGGGGATACATGGATTAACAAGGCAAGAAATACAAACACAGGTACCTACTTCTAAAAGAATTTAAAATCAGACCCGTGGGTTTTGGGCATAATTATTAAAAGTAATATTATAATGCAGTGGGCTATGAAACCTTTATAAGCAAGACTGGTTTAAAAAATAGTAATAACTGCAAAATCAAACCATTTCATATCTACTTGTATCTTTCTTAATATATTAATGTAACCTTGCAGGTTTTATCAGTTCATCAGCAATAAAAATACTACGTCTTAGCTCTAGGAAGGAGCAAAGTGCAGCCTGTGCCTGCAGGAATCATTGCATCACCTGCTGCTGTTATGGCTACATCTACAAAACACCTGGAGTGCTCTGGAGCATGCTGACTCTCACCTGTCCTGGGGACACAGTTCCAACTTTCCATTGCCACATCTGTTGCATGTAGGCCAGGAGAAAGCAGTGCTCTCATTAACTCCAACAACAGTACCTGCAGAACATGGAATTCTTACAAAATGCTCATGTTAAGCCAGCAAACACAGTCACTCTTGGCTTCACACCAGGTTTGAGCCTCTCTGACCCACAGCTTAAGACTTGTCAGAGCAAGAATCAGCTCTTCCAACAATCTCACTCCCTTTCTCCTTTGTCCCTCCAACAAGGGAAGAAAGTACAGCAGAGTGTTACATTCTAACAATACCACAAAGTAGATAATTGACAATTAACTTTCCAAACAGGCTTGGTTCTTTGGGTTTGGATTTTACTGATTTTCTGATTTGTTTTTGCTGGTTTGCTTTCTTTCTGGTCCTCTGATGTTTTCTTGGCAATAAACAGCTATAAAAATCATCAGATCGAATAGCTTGATATTGATATTTAGAAAACACAAACCAATAAGAAGCCCCAATCTCTTCTGAAAACAACAATGCAGATTAAATTCCACTAACAACGAAGTTATTCTTCATTTACACAGATTTAACAGAGATTAGATCTGGCTCACAGTCTTAAGTGTGTGCGTAAGAAGGGAATGCCATAGATACTTTGGACTAATAAAAAGGGCCTCGCTAGTTTTGGCAAGAAAAAATATACTCAGTATTTTATGAGAAGCCAATAAAGAGTGTATTATATTTTATGGTAACAATATGCTGAAATTATGAGCATTATTTATAGAGAAAAATATTCACCTGTAAGAATTAAATTACACTACCATAAAACCTCACTAGTACAACAGAACTACAGACTTCAAGATCCAGCCTCTGTTGAGCAGGAATCTCACAGTTCTATACCACATTCAATAGAAGAAAGCCTTGGAGACTATGGAGCATTTGCAGTGTCTGGACTGTAAGGCAGAGTGTTAATCCCTTGCTTTTCTGGTTCTCCTGGGACAAGGAGGGAGCTACACCTAAACAACAAAACTGTAATTTTCTTTGGGAATTCAAAGGACAGCGAATCTGAAGATCTGTAAAGTTGCTTCTCAAATACAACATTTATGACCCAATTTCTAAGTGTACAACACTTAGAAACACCAGGCATTTCTCCAACAGAATAATATATTCTATTTAACCACTTGGACTTTCAGAGGAATAATTTTGATTCTTCAGTGTTCATGATAAACTGGAGTTTCCATGGGCATGTTTCTCTTTGAATGATGTGAATGCTGAATGGAGTTAAACCCACTTGGTGCCTGGTCACCAGTGGTGTTCCCTGAGGCTCAGTATTGGGGCCAGTCCTGTTTAATATTTGAACCAATAACCTGGATCAAGTCCACCCTCAGTGAGTTTGCAGATGACAGCAAACTGGGTGGGAGTGTTGATCTGCTGGAGGGCAGGAAGGCTCTGCAGAGGGATTTGGACAGGCTGGATCAATGGGCTGAGGCCAGTGGGGTGAGCTTCCACAAGGCCAGGTGCTGGGTCCTGTGCTTTGGTCACAACAACCACAGGCTGGGGGAAGAGTGACTGGGAAGTGGCTCTGAGGAAAAGGAGCTGGGGTGTTGGTCAACAGCCAACTGGACATGATCCAGCTGTGCCCAGGTGGCCAAGAAGGCCAGTGGCATCCTGGCCTGCATCAGCAATGGTGTGGCCAGCAGGACTAAGGAAGAGATCATCGCTCTGTACTCAGCACTGCTGAGGCTGCACCTTGAGCCCAGCTCTGGGCCCCTCGCTCCAAGAAAGACATTGTGGTGCTGGAGAGGGCCCAGAGAAGAGCAATGGAGCTGATGAAGGGGAGCTGGGGTTCTTTAGCCTGGAGAAAAGGAGGCTCAAGGGGAACCTTCTTGTTCTCTACAACTGCTTGAAAGAAGTTTGTAATCAGGTAGGGGTCAACCTCTTCTCCCAGGTAATAAGAGACAGGATAAGAGGAAATAGAGAGGAAATGGCCCAAAGTTATGCCAAGAGAGGTTTAGGTTGGACATTAGGAAGACTTTTTCCACTGAAAGGATGGTCAAAGCTGCCAGGAAAGTGGTGGAGTCCCTAACCCTGGAGGTATTTAAAAGATGCAGATATGGCATTTGGGGACATGTTTTAGTGGTGGACTTGGCACTGCTGGGTTAATGGTTTGACTTGATGATGTTAAAGATCCCTTTCAACCTAAATAATTCTATGATTCAATGATGTTATGATTCTTGTTTATTGAAAAGTTACCAATTAGTTTGCTGAGTATATTTCCTTCTTCATTAAAAAATCATTTTAAAACCAAAACAAATCCCCTTTCTTTCCAAGCCTTTTTACTTTCTCCCAGTTGTGTGTCATATACCAATTGCAAAATGCCAGTGCAAGTACATTTGAAGAAAATCAATCAGGATCACACTGATGTGGTTATGTCTAGTGGAGAAGATTATTTTGATGATTATGTTGAGTTTCCTTGAGAAAACCACCAGACATCACTGAAGTCAGACCAACTCAAAGCAGCAACAGGAGTAGTAATTCAGTGACAGTCTTGTGCATCCTATATGCAAAGTGATTTCCCAAGTTTAGGATGCTGAACTGCTGCACATCTTTTTCAAGACTCTAGATTTTGCTTGACATACACAAACCTTTTGGATATTTTTCCAAGATCCTTCTTTCAAATGAAAATTCTCATAGCCAAAATTCAATTTTTACCTCTAGTTTATCTTTAAGCGTTGTGGCTGGCACCAACCATTAGGAAGAGATTGACAATAGGATAACACCTGGAAAAGCAGGTCTGCCATGTGATATGCCAAGGAACACTTTGGTTGAAACAATTAAAACATGCAGGTGTTGTTTCAGATTTTTTTTCCCCAGTTATCCTGATTAATGGGACAAGAAAGGCAAAAATTCAATCAAAAAGAAACCTAGGTAAACTGACTGACCTCATTTTAGTCTCACTATTAAGCGGAAAACTGAAAAAACCCCACACGCCTGAGTAAACACTTAAATATGAAAATATTCAACGTCAAAATTCAATCACTGTTGGTGAGTCACATACTAGGCAAATAGCATTAATCAAGTAATATTCCCACATATCATATGTGGTATAGACTAAGTAGAATTTGCTCAAAGCATGATTAAGAGGAAAAACAGTTCTGTGCCGTATTAATAGTTCTGCCAACATTTAAGTCATCCTGACTGCTACTGCTACAGGAAAAAGAGGTTAGAAATTACCTTGCAATGCACAGTGATAAAGAAATAAACCTATTAACCCTAAGATCACAGGTGAAAATGACAGATTCATCTTGCAATGAAGAACAAAGTTTTCATTAGAAAGCAACAAAGGGTTTTCATTCACCTATTGAAGAGCAGCACATTTCATTATCCCAGAGTTGGTATGACTGGAGCTCCCTGAAACAAGGATTCCTGACAAACTCATTGCATCTGCTTGGACTGGAACATTTTCTATTTTGATGGGAAGGAATCTCTGAAGAACATCCAGTCCAGAGTTGTACCAAGTTGCTCAGGGCCCAGCTTTAAGCGAGAGCTTGGACTGGTGGAATCTCAGATGTTCCTTCCAAAGGAGCAGGAAGGCACACTCCTTCAAAAAGGGGTAGAGAAAGCCTTTGCAGCCTCCTTGCAAGGTGGGAAGATGTCAATGTATAGCACACACAGGTGACCAAAAGTACAAAAAATGAGAGGATGCACAAAGAAAAAGAATGAATGAGGTTATAACTGCTTCTCATTGGAAGCCAGACTAAAAACTCCCTGACTTAGGAGATAAGAGACAGTGACTGAAGTTTAGAGATGATACATCTCCCTCCATGCGTTGCTCCACCAAAAGTATATTCTCCCACCAACAAAGCAGGGTCAATGCTATTAGTTTCATTAGTTCAGCAGAAAGATGTAGGCACTAACTAATTGAAGCCCAAAACAGTGAATATATCTCTTGAATGCTATTAAATTATTTCAGTACACACAAAAGTGAGAGTTTTCATCTATATATTGCAGCAGCATAAGGATAAAGAAGATATTTTATATTCTATGTTGGTATTCAGGTGTGGGGGCATACTGATAACTGCTACCCTGCACAAAGTCCAGATTAAACAAGACAAGGTTGTAGGATTAATTTCTCGTTTTGTCATTCTTCTGTCTGTAATACAGGACAGGCAAAGCATGACATCTCCCATGTGTGTAAAGTAAGTACTTGTTTACACAACAGATCACAAAGGTGTACTTTCTTTGCTCTGCTGGAAAAAGGACAGAGAGATGTTTCCTTTATCCTACTATGAGCACTGTCAACAAGAAAAAAGAAGACAGGCACTTCTCATAATCACAAAATTAACAGCAGAGAAGTGACAATTCTTAACATAACTACTGGAGAGGTTAAAAAAAAAGTCAAAAAGCATTTCACACCCAGTGACAGAAATATCTTTCAGCTCTATCCATGCAAGATGTACATAACAACCAAGGCTTCAAGTGAAGTGCCTCTAGTTGTGCTTGGTTTTCATTATGCACTGTTCAACATTTGTCACTGCAAGGTGCTCAGTAATTAATCAGAGAGGCATTGCTAAGTTGTGGCTCTACCATAGCAGCAGGTATGTTTAGTAAAGGCTTTGCTTGGTTTCAAACTGTCTCCTCAGTCTATATTATAGCTATATTACAGCTATATATATATATATAGCTATATATATATTATATTATAGCTTAAGAATTAATTTGAAAACCATTATTTGTTGTACATTTAAAATTAATTTTAATTAACTCCAGTGAATACTTGAAGGTGTAAATGCAAAACTGTATCAAGAATTTTCTAAAAGGGTTACTGGAATAATGCAAGTTAAATTAAGGAAGGAAACAGCCTTGAAGAGTTGATGGGCTTTTAAGGACTTTTTCTCATAGGCCCTGTACAACTGGGTGGTTTAAGAAGCTGTCTAGACAAAGCATTAGAAAATACACAGTAGAGAATGTTTCTGCATGGTTTGGAAACACTAGAAAATCTGTAGTAAGAAATGTTTCTCCATGGTTAGTGGTAAGACTAAGATATTAGACAAAGCTATGATCCAAAGTGGTTGGTGAGCAAATACTGGCCACATTATGCTAAATTACTATGGTAAAGTAATAAATTGTCCTACTGCAGCAAAGCTCCAGGGAAATCAGTCACTAACCCCTACCATTCAAGAGCTGGGCAACATATCTTACCCATCTGCCTAAAAAATATTGGTATAACTCATTGTTGCCAACATCAACAAGGCTGGTGTGAACAGAAGGCTCCTGAAAGAAGACACTGAAGGAAGGAATATAATGAAACAGATTGTGCATTAAACATTTATTCTGGGGTATGAGTGAGTGGGAGCAGAGCTTGGCCAGCAAAAGGCAAACAAGCCCACAAAGAAGCATAAAATCTTAAAAATCCTAATGACCCACAGCAATGCCATGCTTTCTTTATCCCACCACGCTGTTTGTGCAAGAAATCAATATAAAGACACAAAAGATTAAAGTGAGCACAAATAATTAACCGCATTCATTTCAGGCAAGGCCATACAAACCTCTGAGAGCACAAACGGAGCTGGCTTGTGTCGTAGAATCCAGCTCATCGAGTCTGACAGGGCCAGTCAGCTCACTGAGGTCAGCACCGGCAGCCGAGCACAAAAGAGGCTTTTGTAATAAGAGAACAGTACGTTCAACACAAATAATCCTACCTGCCAAAAAAGACATTTCAACTCAGTACAGTAACAAGGAAAAAGGTGACCACGCTAATTGTCACGGCCAATAAAGACAACAATCTCTGCCAGCTACCAAACAGATGAATAGACTCCATCAGGTTTTCTCAATGACCAAATATTTTGCTTTCAGCGATACATGCGCCACGCTCTTGTTACACTTTGCAACTCCTGAGGAGAGAAAGAAATCTGAATTTGACGAAAAAGAAATTTAAAAATTTGAACATGCCAGAAGAGAGTCGGATGCCACCCAGGTGGCATTGCATCTCGCTCTCTTGGTAATAATAAGCTTGGGCACCCCTTCAGGTGGTCCTACTTTGCTTCAAAGATTACAGAGAGAAGGTGCATGCAATGCTTTAATCTCCAGAGCAGAGATTTTTGCTTCAGGACACACAGCCTCTTGAACAGCTTTGTACTTCCAGTTCACTAACATTCTGGAACAGACTGAAGGTGCGAGATGTGAACCAGCCCTGCAGTCACCACACAGAAACAAACTTGAACCTCAAAAAAGAGTGACTAAAAATGAAAGTGAACAACCATAATTTCATGATCTGTATGGGAGTGAAGGCTCTCAGCTAAGATGGTTTAGGAGAGCTTGTAAAATTTCTCTATCTAAGGACATGCAAATTTCTTAATATTTCTGAGCCTTCTGTCAGCTCACAAATTTGAATGACACTGGTCATCAGATTCAACAGTCATCAGAGAAGACTGGCAGTAATACTGGTGGGCCTACAACAACGTCACTGAATTTCTCCTTCACTTTCGAGATTAAGCCAAAAATACACAAAAAGAAAACTTACAAAAAAGCTGAAATTACAATCCCTTTCAAATTTCTCTTCCCAAACTTTCAAAGTCTCATCTTCATCTGATAATGAAAGTGACCTCTCTGGAGGTCACATATTGTGGTGTCAGAGATCAGGGTGCTGTTTCTGGGAGACTCCCACTGCTTCCAAACCACGTGCAAAGCTTACCATTTCCCCACAGAGCATCCTTGAAGAAGACAAGTTGAGAGCCAGCACCAAGGGCTTCTATGATTTCCGCACTGAGAACACATGACGCAGTGACTGACACAGCAACAACTTTTGGAATCCCATGAGCCACATTTTGCAGTGTGGAGTCAGTCACAAACAACAAAGTTTCTCTTTGATCTATAGGAACGTTGTGTTTTGACTGTGATTAGGAAGAAAAAGAAGATACAAATTTGGAATGCAATTGTTAATTCTTTTTAGTAGAAGGAAAGACTAAACATCTTCATATTTAAATAACTCATAAAACTGACAAAAATTATTACATTTAGGGCTTGTACAGGATAATTAGTCAAAGGTTTACTAGATTTTTTTGGTATTCCTTACTTCAGATACAAACCTTGAAATCTCTACNTATTCCTTACTTCAGATACAAACCTTAAAATCTCTACCTTAAATTAATTTTGTAATGTTGACTCTTTAGACTCTTGGCTTTACCTGAGTCAACCATCACGTTTTATCATAATTTTATTGGACTGTACATGGGATTTGAAAATATATTTTCTAAAAATATATATATTATATTTATACTATATAAATGGGATACATAAAAGATAATTGGATTATTTTATTAAGACTTACATAATTTTTGTCTTTAAAAAATTGAGGAAAGAGCATTTCTACTACTGACATTATTCCTCTGTGGCCATTATCAGATTCCCAAGCATAACCAAGTTGCAAAGTGGAACTTTTTCTTTCAGTTGAACAAATATCCCTAAATATTCCAATGCTGCATAAAGTTAAGGAAGCAGATAACTCCTAAGTAAGAGATATATGAATCTGAAATCACAGTGTAAGTATTCTACCCCAGACAGGTACAAAAATATCACATCAAAGTGTATTTCATATTTACCAGTGCAAGGAACTTGCAAATTTTCAGATTCTGATATTTTAAAATATCTAAGATTAAATAACTTTATTAATTTAAAATGTTTTTGTTACTCTTTTAAATTAGTCTATTGATCAAAAATGCTTAAAATATTTAACTGAAAATTAAATACTATAATGCCTGGAAAGACATGTAGCACTTCATTCTCAGAGCTGCATGTCTGTAGCAGAAGCTAATGCAACAAAACCCCCAGTATTTTGTCTTTGGTTGAATTCTAACTGTGAAACCATCAGCCACACTAAACCTGGCTTTCTGTTCGTGCTCCCATTCTTAGAGCAAATGAGGTAACTGTAAATAGTGACTGGAAAAATTCACAGCACAGATATGGCAGTTATGCCCTAATACAGCATATGCTGCTTATTGCACTAATGTTGCTGTTTTGCCTAGTAACTACATACACTTGGGCACCTCCTCTACATAGATAACACTAGGACAGCTTCAAAGAAAAAAATTTTACATGTGTCCCTTGAGAATTACTAACACACTAAAAGCTGCCTTTCAGGAAGATCATCCAAAAAGTAAATAATAATAACAGCAAAAATCACAAGTTAGTATAAAATCATCATCTTGCTATGTGTGACAATTTGTTCGGAACAGGGAGGACACAACAGACAAATAGCAGCAGGATTGAGTTATAAGGAAGGACAGCTCCTTAACCACAGATGGAATATATTTCCTCATATTCCTTCTGAACCACAGTTCGGATTCTGACTAATAAAAAAAGCATATTTCCATTCCTCCTTCACACAAATTAAGTCATATTAATTTAAGTACTTAATACTGTAGCTACAGAGAGTAAATACTATTTTTTAAGGTACATCTGAATTAGCTCACATAGCAGATTATTTAACAATAAATCTGAAAAACAAACCTAGCCATTGTCCCTTCCTCACTTATTTCAACTTGATGATTTTGCCTGTGAAAGGTACATCCTCTTGGCAAAACCAGCAGTAGGAATCAAGCTGCTGTTTGTGATCTTCTGGAAGGACTAGGCAAGTGATACACCAGGAGCAGGTAAATACCTTTACATTCCTCAAGCAGTTATCCAGACAGTTAAACATAAGAAGAATATCTTGTACTGCTTTTCCATCATTACTTTCAAAAAATTATGAGCACTCATGTTGTTCACTTATAAAAACTAAGTGCTTACAGTTCAGAAATCAATGGCAATTTAAAAAAAAAAATAATAAACCTCCTGGGAGCAAGAAAAAAACCCCATACACCTTTTTTTTCTGCTACTGAATGTTCCATTCTTCAAAATCACGTCTTTTTCTGCATGCTTCATCTTTTCTCTAATTCAGTGATGAAGTGCTTTTACACAAGAATACTGATAACCCACATCAGAATTTCAGATGTAGACATTCCTGAATTCAAAAATGTTTGGCTAGGATGCCCCTAGTCTGCAACTTTATTGCATTTTTCATTGGAAGAGGTTTCTTGGAAATAGGAATTTACGCATGTATGCGTCCATCTTTCTGCTGGCACACTAAAGATCCCATCCAGCTAGCCCTAATTCCATGCTTGCAAAAGCTCTGTAACATTCTCAATTAGCATGGAGAAAACACAAGAGATACCCCTCATCTCAGTAGTTAAAAGTACTCCCTGCCTAAAAACTAAATCATAATTCATTGGCTTTTGAAGCAAAAGGGCAAGACCTAAATTAAATTTATGTCTCAAACTTGTGGGAAGCATCTCCAGCTATTTTGCTAGCCGTTCTGGAATTTCTTTGTCTTTGGTTCATATGCTTTGATTCACACTTTGTTTCTTGTGGAGCTGATGGACAATTGCAAATTATTCTCCGCTAGAATTCAGTGCTGGCTGTATTGAGGATCCAGTCGCCAGGAAAAAATAAATAAATCAGCAACAAAAAAATTCCTTTAACTACTAAGGGAGCTAGCAACATTTTGAAAGAACATCGTAGCATCATTCAGAAACAAATAAAACATAATTGTATGCTTTCCGCCACAGTATGGATGGCAGATGTATTTACCTAAGAGTTCCTCCCTTTTACTACTTACTGGACCATAAAAGCCAAATTTGCCTGAGGGGCTTCTATGGAAGTCAATGAAAATCACCCACACACTTGCATGAAAAGAGCAGAACTGTATTTTTACATAACCATCATCTGTTCCACTCTATCCCCCAACATCCAACTGACTGGGAGCTTCTTGCTATGTTCCTAAGGATAGAACTCAGTATAAATCAAGCCTCAATTAACTTCCTGTGAGCTCCCTCTCCCAGAGTGCAGCATTATCTCTGGTTAGATAGCAATTTATTCAGGAATAATTTGCTTTCTAGACTGAATGGCACTGAAACTGGTGGTGCAGTTCGTTTTACCTTTTACAAGTATTTTAGACATGGTGATAATTCGGCCCATACAATTCTTGAAGATAATCCTGGCACTGGAGTTACCCCTAAACAAGATGAATCTTCCTCACATAAGCATTATGCTGCCTTTATGTTGAATTCATTGCTAAATAAAAAGATTACCTGCAGCCTTCGATACAGCACTTGGGCCCAGAAGCTACACCGCTCGTTACAACCATCGATCTGAAAATAGTGCAAAAATAGGGAATGAGACAACTGCTACACCAGAAATGGTGGTAAAAAGTATTTGTTATCTGATTTGTAAAGCAGATTACCCGAAGAATTTCCTTCAGACCATGAACAGCTGGTGGCTGGTACAAATTAGAAATCTGTTCTTCCTCATCCACTTCCACATGTATTTCACCAGACTGAACAGTAAGAATGTAACAGAAGCTGGGAGGAGGAAGATTAGTTGTCATCTATTAAAAAATAAGAAAAAGAAATGTGAGCATAAAAAAGGCACTTTAATTTAGCCAGTCAAGTTTTACAGTAATAAGCAAAATGAACAAAATAATTTACATTTTAAGATGGATGGGGAAACAAAATTATATGGTTAATAACAAGGACTCTGATGTAGAAGCTGAGTTAATAAACCAACAGTCACAAGTTATAAGTGAAATCAGCTTGTGTGTATCATTCTTTCCATAATCTAACATTGATCCTCATCACAAAAACAACTCGTAACTTGGCACACTTGGCAAACACAGTGACTATTTCAAGGTGCTTTTTGTTGTTTTGTGTATTTTTATTATGCGGTAGGAGTGTGTAGATTTTATTTTTTTTAAAACATCCATAGCTTTTCTGAGATTTGGGGACTTTTGCATGTGTGTGGGTTTTTGTGATAGTAAACAGCTGCCGAACTTTTAAAGCTGCCAAATTAAATCCAGGACAGCACAAGGAGATAATGAAGAACAGGAATGCAAGAGCTGCAAGAACTGCTCTCTTTGTGGTATGCCAGATTTTTCTTTTCCCCTTAAAAAGTACCGTGACGTAATAACTTTATCAATCACCACTTAGAGAGGTCCCAAGCTGGAAAGACTTCTCAGAAAAGGCAAGACAATGCTAGAAGATAATTTTTATTGCAAATATGGTAAAATTCTCTTTCAGCAATGTTTGTTGTTAATAAAACATTTAATTTAATAAGAAGGAATATGAATATATTAAAGACAGTTGCCCACCCATTAAAAAGAATCTGCTTAAAGAAAAACAAAAGCAAAGGAAGCTGACACCCAAACTCTGCTTGCCTCTGACAGCATTAAAGAAGGTATTTGAATGTACATATGGCTCAAAAGAAATCAATTCCACAGATCACTTCCCAACAACATTATGTTTGTGCTGGCATATTATTTATGTACCTATGTATAAAACTGCTCCCATAAAACTGTGCATAAACCTATACTGTTTGTATCAAGAAAAACGTATCTCAATTCAAAGAACTCCACTCAGTGAAAAATGTGGAGCATCAGAATGCAAATTGTGGTTCTTTATGAAATTAATTTCTACTTCAAACCCATGACAGAAGCGTAAATTACATGGTTATGGCAAGTTTCCTCCATTTTTAGATTGCTAATAAAACAGAAAAAATGAAGAAATAACAAGTCATAACAGCACTAAATGACATTTAAGAGCTTTGCCTCAGCCATAGATATTCCCATTCTGTTCCCCACATTATTTTAATGCACAAACCCATCCATTCATCTGAGACTTCCAAAATATTTTGATGAAAGGGAGAGTCAACGAGAACACAACTATTTCAGTCTCAGTCTCCATTTTATTTTTAACTGAGGTATGAGCTTTTTGTTCTTCAATATAAACCCCTGGACAATGCAAAGAACACTCTACATTGCAGGGAAAAAACTAGTAACATCCATCTTCAATATTCCCTGGTTTTGAAACTTGTTTATTTCCAGCTCTTTTTTTTTTTTTTTTTTCCCCCATATTGACTCCTTTGGTCTAAAACCAATTTTTAATACTGCTTACTTCTTCCCAAAGAACAGCCTATACAAGAACATCAAGAAAGCTCAAGCACTTGGCTACCCAAACGCTTCTCAAATGGTCTCATATTTACCAAAAAGATTTGATGTGACAGAACACCTTTCAAAGACAATAACTAATTGAAGTAAAATGACAGATGTGACTTCAGCTTTGCAAATATATAGTAAATATACTTTATATATAGTAAATATACTTTAAATCCACCTCTATACTTTCCCACCCCCTAAAATTACAGAAACTTTCATTAATCTTTAGTAATTACTTTTATGTCCATCCTTCTGACCTCACATGAAACAAGTATCAGTCAAAGTCATTCTAACTAGTAAGAGACCTGATTCCAGCAGTCATTCTGTTTTCACAGAAGTTAGTCGTCAGAAAAGTGCTTTGAAACCTCAGGCTGAAAAGTGCTTTAAAGAATGAGTTAACATCCTTGTATATAGATTTCTCAGCAGCTCCATGATACCTAGTATCTCTTTACTCCTGCAATGAGAGGAGAGGAAGAATTTGCCTGGACATCTTATCATTCTATCTCTAGAGGATTAATAAGGGGCTAATTGCATGATTTTGGAAAGATGCTGCTGATCCAGAGGGCTTCAGGTTAGCCTGGGAGGTTGTCAGAATCAGTAAAACAAAACTTGGCAGGTAAAAAGAAGGAGGGAGTCTCAATTACCAAAGCAAACATGATTACACCACCACCAAAAATACTAGTTGTGAGTGAAAAATTTCATATCCATAACAACAAAACTTACCATTTCAGAGTCTTGACTTTGTCCGGGAACTTTTACAGGCACTACTGGAGGCCACAGACTGTCTATCAGACTAAACAGTCCTAATGCCCTTCAGAGAGACCAATAAAATCAGGTTTAAAATGTTTTCCAGTGTTACACATTATATTAAAAAGAGTCATTAAAAATGTAATCTAAACCACTGCACGATTATGAAAACAACTTAAAATCATATTTGTTTTCTGGAAGCTGGTTTTGATTTGGTCTAGTTAAATCTCCATTGCTTCTGCTGCTGGGTGGAGAGGGAGGGAAGAGATGTATCACATCCAGTGACAAGCAAGCCATGTTTAATCCTTTGCCACAAACAGCTTGCCACATGATAGAATTCAGGAGAACTGGGGTAAATAGCAGCTGGGGAAGGACACAGATATCAGCACAACTTCTTTTAAAAAGTAGCTTTTAGCCGTTTAACTATTAAAAACTTTTGCTTCTAACATCTTCATTTCTACTGGAGGTTTTTTTGGGGGGGTGCTCTGTGTGTGTGCATTTTGCTGGAACTTTTTGTTGCTGTTGATAGCTGATTGTAACTGCTTTCAGGAAAGTCACCAATTACCAGATACAGAGAAACAACAGGCAAGATTTTGTTAAGTACATGTGCAGAGAATCCTCTCCTTCCTACACAGTTGCTCAGTTATGGTTTGTATTCATTGATTTTGCAAGTTTCACAGTTTTGATTTAAAAAACCTACATAAAATTAACAGTCTATCACATTAAGGTAAGATGTTGACCACTCTTTAGCAAACCAAGCTGTACTTGGCAGCAGTTCAGTGGCTGCCTTGTGAGTTGGTGGAACATCTTTGCTGGACAGGCAGGAGTAGCACAGGGAGGGGAAATAGCTACAGATAACTAACTTGAAGAGACATGCATTTTTGAGTTAAAGCCCTGAGTTATCTTGTCCCAGTTCTCTGTTCTGTGCAGTTGAAGCACAGAGGTCTGGATTTTAACTCCACACTGCCTCCAAATTGTCTGTTCCTCCAATTAAGAAAACCACTATTTCTGAAACAACTCTAAAAAATGAAGTCCAAAACTTGTTAAAAGTAATATTAACTTCTAAACCCAACTGTTTAGAAGGAAACCACATACCCTGTTTACAGGGCTGGAGCACATTGCAATATGCTGCTTCTCTTCAAGGGGTCATGGAAACTTTCCTTTTAAAGTTCTGCTTTTAGCTCACTTCTGCTTAAGCTTATTTATTTCTGCATTTCCTTAGTCCTTCTCTGGATTCTTAGACTTTGGGCATCTACAGTGAGCTTCTCAGCATGGTTTTTCACTGCCTGTGATTCAGTGTTAATAGTGATGCCTTTGGCCCAGCTCTGCAAGAAGTTTGCTGTAAATCTCAGAGGAGATCTTGGGGAATACAACTTGAGGCTCAGAGTTGGGGAATACAACTTGAGGCTCACAATTCAGGTAACAAACTGGCAGACTAGAAAGACATTATTGCTACCTGTAGTTGTGTTCTCCACACCAATGAACAGACTAGCAACACAAAAGTGCTGCTTTTTTAAAGAAATGAACTTCCTGACTTACAAAGTATCATGCCCAAGTCTGTAAAAGGAGAGAGACTGGGGTAGTTTTGGTGTTTGGAGGTTTTTAAAATATTCGTTTGGGGTTTTTGTTTGTTTTTGTTTTTTAACAGTGGTGACACTACAACACATAAAACAATACTCTCTGGGTACTAAAGATGCTTTACAGCAAACTGTCCACTTCTTGAATGCTTGACCGGGGCAAGATTCTCCTGTTTGTATTGTACAGGACGATATATGACACAAGGAAGGCCAATGCTCAGGGGAACTAACTGGTCTTGCTAACTGAGAGATGAAAAAGGAGAGCTACAAAACGAGAGCAGAGCCTCCTGCACAGCTCAGGCAGTTACATAAGTGGCCTTTCTCACATGACCCACACCACAAGGTCGGAGCACAGATACAAACATACCACAAACTGTGTGCACAGAGATTGCACATTTATCAGCTTAGAGCAACTGAGCCATGTTGTTTGTGGCATGTTCACATCTTCACACAGATTGATCCCTCATATGCATTTTAAAGCATTCACAGAGGACATGAAGTTGTCCTGTCTTCTTTAGCTCACTTCTAACTTGTCATTCCGTGTCAGAATATTTAAGACATATGGTACATTTTCTTCTACTCTCTGTGTCCTTTTGGAGAAGGCCATCTACTGCTTTAACTAGGAGCACTTAATTAATAGCAAATGACAGCATTTGTTTGCAAGCAGGCAGAGGATCAGTGCTGTATGGGGTAAGTCTCTTGAACATCTTGGCCCCATCATTTCTTTGACACCAGTCAGGCCAAGGGCAGAGACAAACCAAAGGATTAGCAAGTTCCAAATCACATCCTGCTGTGATCCTTGTCTGTGAGGTGGGATGTTCTCTCCTGGAGCTCTCACTCCATCAGTCAGTGTCCCTGGTTGGGGGGACTCCCTGGTTGCTCCACCCACTCGTACACCTCCAGAAAAGCTAACTCTCTCTTTACACTTACAGGCTTCAACTTAGCAGAAGGGAGAATGAAGTGGGGGCACTGGCAGTGGAGAAATGACAAAGACATTGTGTCCTCCTCTGTAGAAGATTATCCTCACAGAAAGAATAAAATTAATTCCCTTCACTGGCCAAGTAACACTCAAACTCCAGTTCAATCCGATTTGAACAATGGGTGCAGTTTATTCAATATGTGTAGCCTTCTTCAGCTATAGAGTCAGGACAAGAGATGAACAGCTGGCTCTGAGCTACAATGAAGGGGCATGGTTAGCTCCCATGTGCACATGGAGCCTCTCTGGATACACAAGACAAAACAAAAATGCTAAAATTTTGCTCTGTGAGTGTAATTACTAGTCACTTTGGAAAAAAAAATCACAAAAAGACAGACTTCTAAGAAAGGAAAAGCAGAATAAGAAGTGAGAAGAAACAGGCTCAAGGATCAAAATGAAAAATGAACATGTAAAGTATTTTGAATAACTTTTTTTTTTGCTTTTACTTCAGAGACTAGGGCTCTGTTGTAGTACTCTGTAACTTCAAAAAAAAAAGACTGACTCTATAGCAGAAGGACAAAAATCATCTGCAAGATTCTAAATGACAGACTCAACTCTCTACTTTCCATGTGAGGCTTAACTCAGTGTTTGGTAAAACAGATCTTGTCTCATCCCAAATATGTGTATTTCCACTGTTTAACACCAACACAACAACACTACCAGTAACTCCAGTGGAGTGTTACAGTAAAGATTTCCACAGAAAACTGGACTTATGATGGGTAGGTGTGCCTCTCTTCTATAAACTCACATCTTCAAGCTTTGCTTATATATAATGAGATTTTATATATTTGTGTGTGTACATACATATAATAAGCAAAATAGGTTTTTTTGGTGTCCTTAAATATTTTTATTATTCAATGTCCTCAACAGACACCTCTCTTAACCTTTCTTTGCTAAACTTCAGTGTGCCTTTTCTCTATATTGATAAATGCAAAATGCATTTGTCTACCCAAACATCAGGCAGAGAATTTTAAAGCTATAATACTGTTAAACAGGCTAAATACATGATTGATAAACCAGTACTTACACTATCAGAACTCTGATCCTGTGGAAATTCCATTTATTGCATACTACAAGCCTGTGTTTCAAAAGTCAAACAACTCTGATTTTTCAAAACTGCATTTCACTGATTCTAATCTGACAACTTGTTTCATAACCTAATAAGAAGATTTGGTTTATTTCTCTCAAGAGCATGAAGTTTCAGCTATAGTTCTGGTCCAAGAACTTTGTGTGTGCCATGCCTGATCCAACTTTTAGCATACAGCTTATAGTTTGGGAGATTTTTCAACTTTAATAATCATAACAGGCTCAGGGGAAAATTACTAGAGGGAGAAAATACCAGCAGTATCCGAGAAAAGAAGGCACATAAACAGGGAAAAAAAGGATCACTATGTAAGGTTTACAGCAAGGAACAGAAAGATGCAAGGATTCTCTTCCAACATCTCCCACAGCTTTGCTCTGAGGACTTGGGACTTGGAACTTCTTTGCTTCCTCCTCTCCTACTTCTTACACTTTTTGACTAAACCAGAACAGTTTTCTTTGGCAGTGTCAGCCTAAATTACTAAGAACGCAAAAATAAAGCAATTCCTAGCCCTCTGTGCAAAACTAAGAAATTGCTTAATAATCACCTAGACTGCATAAGCTTGAACTGTCAAGGGACAAGCAATCCAAATATAAAGTTGATACTGTAGGCTCTCTCTCTCCCTTTAACTGACCTACTAAGATCTTGCAGTGCACAAACTATGCAACACCACATCTTCTTAGTCTTGAGTAATAAAAGCAACAAAATCATCAAGTAAAAATCTGATCCTACTAAACCAGCATCTGTCAAAATACAAACAGGGAGGAAGGGCTGCTGACCTCTTTTTTCCCCCAGGTTTTGTTTAGATGTATGGAATTATATAGCTGAATGATTAAAATACTCCAGTAATTCAATTTTCTATGGGATATAAGAAATTACACATACTACATTAAACCACTGAAATTATAATATAAAAGTACTTTTGATTCAATATAGATATGCCTATGTTATTGCCCAATGCTGATTATTAAATAGATTAATGACACAAGCACTATGACACAAGCAGCAGTTCATGTTTATTAAATAATAGAAAATTTGGGAAGCAAAAAACTTATTTTTTGATATAAAAGCAGCCATAGAAATTAATATAAAAACAATGCAAATACTCAAAAGCTCAATGTGATTACTGAAATTATGCCTTAAATGAAACTCAACTTTTAACCACAGAAGTTACTGAAGGGTTTCAGGACCTCAGAACCCAGAGACGTGGGTGGATCTTTTAGATGGCAGTCTTTTTGGAGGAGGGAAAGCCAAAGGAAGGAAGTTATGACCTCCTTACTCTGCGAAGAGTTCTTACTATTACATTTCCTGTCAATGTCTAGCAGTTGAAACACTTACTTGGGCAGCAGTTAGCAGTGGTCTTCTCTTCTGAGGCCAGAAAAAAATGAAGAGAAAGTACACAGTGAAGAATAAAGGGGGAAAATTGAGAGAAATTGAGGCCAGAGAAGTATGTGGCTCAAATAAAAAGGGAAAAAAATAGCAAAGAATGAAAACCCTCAAGCACGATAGTGATCACTACAAACGTACAGGGAGATTTCACATTTCAGTGCCTAACATTTGAAAGTTTAAAATGACAAACAACAGAAGACAACTTTATTTGAAAATGCAGAAATTTCTCAGAAAAACCTAACACTGGTTGATGAACTCAATATTCAGAGCTGTTTACTGTAGAGGAAAATGTAACAGATAATACAGCCTGCCATGAATTAAATGTTGGCTCAAAAGCCAAAGCTTATGAGTTGATGTATCCTTCAAAGTGTTTTAGCCTATCCAACACAAGTGTGGATTTTAGTACTCTACATGCAGCAGCTGCCTCCTCTTTTGGATATTATTAACCATTTTTTCAATTTAGGGATAAAATTTGTACTGACATTCTGTGTTCTTCCTTCCCCCTCCATTTTTAATTAGCAGTCATCTTTCTGTTCTGCTACAAAGAAACTCTTCATATTTTTAACATACAAGAAAGCACAGAGAGAAGAAGCAGGTACATCTGCTATACTCAGCAGTAAAACAACTCAATGGTAAGAAAATCAGGTGAAAAGACCCAAATTGTCAAAATCCAAATCATTATTCTCTGTGGAACTCCAGGTAGGGCATAAAAAATGAGTATTTTTTTGATGATAAAGACAGGTCCCTAACTCCAAAGATTATCTCAGATCATTGAAATTAATTTCTCATAGGAAGCAGGAACCATGACAATTTATAGGTTATTTACTCCTGGGGCATTTTAGTGAGTGCTCAGCCCCTGCGTCTAATTGCATTCATTTAGTTCCTGGTTATACCTGACACACCTGAAACATGCCTGGGACCATTAAAACAGGACCATTATGTGCTGCATAAGGATTCTTAACCAGCATTCCTGCCTCTAGCAGCACACTCCCAAAATCTCACTTCCTCTTCCTCAGGGGGCTGAATTTAAGACTGACACATGAGGCAGTGGGAGGGTGAGAACATGAGCCTCTGAGGAGACACCACCACCACCAGCCTTTCGATTAATATTTTTCAGTCTTCTTCCTTTAAACCACTGTACTTTTTTTCTTCTTTTTTTTTGCTGATACTCAGCATGCAGTCCAGGGAATAGTTGTAGGAAAGGCTAGGTGACAAGTATGAATGAGAGGGGGAAGAGAAAAGCTGTCAGGAAACAGATACTGAACCACAGAAGTTCAGTCAGTTGCCACGCTACTGCTTCCTACTTTACCCAACAGCCTCACAGAGTAGAAGAACTGCTGGAAATCAGGCACTGAACAAGGCATGGCAACTCTGCCATGACTCAGCCAAGTCCTTCTGTCTTACAGGATTTCCAGTAACTGGACTGCAAAGGGAAACACCACTCCCTTTACTGGACTGCAAAGGGAAGGATTTCTTGCAGGGATGGTTTGGGGGAGCATGCTTTACATGGGGTATAGGCTTGGCTCTGAAAACCACCTAAAATCAGTAAAGGGCCTTCAAACGACCTATAAGAGACCCTGCTACTTATCAAAGCATATTGAAAATCAATATTCAACACTGAAAGTGTCTCTCTCAAAGTAAGCTTACTATCATTCAAATTTTTCACAGAGCTGATCTTTGTCAAGACAGGACATGGTTGTGTAAGTTCTTATCCCACTTTTCTCTTGGAACACAAGTGTTTTCTTATCAGGGCAGAAATGTGTTTAGTTTCTTTAGCACTCCTTAACAGTACAGGTCTGTTCCAAAGATCAAGTAAGGTTCAGCTAGGTTTCCCCCTGGGTGTAAAATACTCTTTATCATAGGTTTATAGGTTTTCAGCCCTTGAAATGAAACTTCAGCTTACAACAGTGATTTTAAAATTGCGTTCACTGGAATGATGTCAAATAGTACTTTAAATGAAATATTTGATGATGAGGATGGATGATGGCCCGGAAAATTTTCTGAACAATAACAGTGGTCCATTGGTGCAAAATGCTTGAGGACCTCTTGTATCTATTAGCAAATCTCCTCTGTCTCACTGAGGTACTGAGGAAGCATTCTGTCTCTGATTACAATCCATGTGACTGTGGGACAACATGAACATATGGGATCCTATTAGCCATTCCTGGCTTTCTCCAGATCATGTGCTTCACAGGCACACACAAAAAAAGTCATTACTTTTCCCTCATATTTCCTACATTTTCTTTCCTTTTATCCACTTTAAAAGCCACTGTCAGACTCCAGGAAACAAACAGTTTCAAAGCCACCTCCTTTCAAAAAGTAATTGCTGCTCTCAAAAAAAAAAAANAAGGCAGCAGTCTTTCTTGCAGGGCAGACCACATAGTTCTTACTCACTCATGTGCTGCAAGCCAAGGTTGGGCACTCACAGGCATAACCCATCATGTGCTTGGATACACCAGTGGCTCTGAAAATCCATTTATCCAGTGGCAATGAATTCTACAGCTTAATTATGCTCTCTGAGAGTAAGTACTCTCTCGTATTCATTTCAGCTATGGCTTTACTGTGGTTTCCATCACACCTCGAATGTGTCCCAAACACTTAAAGCAATAAAAAGTTATAAAGCAGAACTTAGGCTAAAACAATTAAGAAAAAAAGAAAAAATCCGTGAACAATTCCCCCACCCACCCATCATGTACAATGAAATCACGTTTTAACCGCTGCACTGTCCCTGAAGCTACACTATATCCATTTTCTTTTAATGTTCCCTAGCAGGGTTACCACCAGCACAGCTCCAGTTGAGCCACCAGCATTTTCAGCACTGTGTCTTCTAAAGGTCCTCAGAATAGCCAGAAGTAAGTTACTGCTGCTTTGAAACAGAATTTACATTAGAAAAAGTCTGTCTCTTATTAGTTAGGCAGAGTACTGGAAGCACCAGCAGTCAGTTGTAAAACTTCATTTGTATCCAGAATTCCAAAGCCATTATTTAATTTGTTTGGAAAAAATGTAACTTGAAAAAAAAGCCAGCAAAATAATTAAATAAGAAGACGTGTTTGTTATTAAAGATCCATAAAAATGCAAGTAGGCTCAAAATCCAAAGGCACTGAAAATTAACACTGCAAGTACATAAAAAGAAAAGCATACTGAATAGAGCTGGCTGGAAAACAACAATTCCATTTTGCTAAACATTTCAAGGCTTTGAAATTTGTTTTTGTTCCAATATTAAACAAAAATGAGACTTTCTCAAAGTTTTCATGAAATGAGAATGAGAGACAGAATATTCACTCCCTCTGGACCTGAAAAAAAATCTTCCCAACAAAGCTGTCTCCAAAATAGATAATGTTTCCATGAAACATTCTGGTTTTGATGAAACAGCATTTTTCAACAGGAAAAAAAGTGTCAGCAGAAATACCATAGCCATTCTAATAGCAAAGGCTTATCTAGATCGGATGCTTGTACGAATAAATTATGTTGAGAACTGAACCAATCTAATTATATTTATATAGGTCCCCATGAGAACATTGTATCACCCTCCTTAGAAAGATACTCTGTAAGATAATCGATCTATTTAATTTTTTTCCTTGACTAAAGATATTTTATTTGAAGAACATAACAGGAATCACAGAATAAGGAAAATCTGAGATGTACGAAAAGTCAATTTGTTACTTACCTGGGAGAATTTTTCTATAAAGCTGTTGATATCCTTATTCCAAAATAAGAATGGCTTTAAGATTTGCAAGATTTTAATTTTTTTTAAAGAAACTTAAACTGTGGTTCTAAAACCATATAGACTTAACAGAATTAAGCTCTCATATACTGAAGGCAAGTCTGTGCTTGAAACTTCAAGACATATTGGGTAGCACTGTAGAAAAACTTAGTCCAGTGAAAAGTTCTGCAATGAAAGGGAGGTGAACTAATGTTTTTATGCCTCTAAATCTACTGAAGAGGAAGAAAACACTCATATTTTATGAAATATTGCACACAGTAATTCCTTACTCTGCTAAGTGTGTATCTGTGCATTAGCTTATTTATGCTTATTTTGGAGAACGGTTGGCTTAAGCACAGCTAGATGCCCCAAAAGGGGCAGTGAGGACATCTGCTTGAACAAAGCCAGGTTCAGTTGTTCCAAAGAATGTTGGTCACAGAAATAAATAAAAAGGCAGATCATCTTTGCCTGCCACAGCAAGCAGTATGTTCTTCCATTAATTGTTCTCACCTTCCTCTTGTAGTTCTCTGCAAAATTTTCATTCCAGCTAAGCAGCAGGATTTTCCTTCCCATCTCCTGCAGTACTGCTCAATGCCATCTGTGGAACTCAAGGACCGCAGCTGCACTTCACTAAACATGCCATAGGCATCCTGGACAAGAAGGCATAACCTGCAAAACATTCCTCCATTACTCACTGGCATCTGTTCATAACAAACCAGTGAGCAAAGTTCTGAAAATGATATTACAAACTTCAGGACAGGGCTTATCCTCTACAGAATCTGCAGAATTCCTATCGAGTAACGTACAATAAACAAAGCCAACATCATTAAAGGTTTTCTCATGTACATGTTCAGGACATAACAGGGCCATGAAGCATGACTGAAACAAAGAGTACAGGGCTTGTGCTGGGGATTAGATTAATTAACTGCTATGCATGATGTGGCTTGGGTACTTAAAAATGAAGAAAGTTGAGTTTTTGCCTTACGTGAGGTGAATTCTACAATAAAGACGAACAACAACAGAAACACAAATATACGTGTGTTCATAAATATAAAAATTCTTCTTAGAAGTAAGCAAAGCAACATATTTCACAAGTAACAATCACCGAGACTGGCAAAGCAAGCATTACATTTTCTCACACTTTTTTTTTTTCTTAAAGAGTCCACAGGCTGCAAAAAAAGAGTGAAACATCAATTTTCCTTTAAAGAAGAACAAAACAAAACAACAGAAAACTGGAGATTGGTATATTCAGAGTTGGGTATGAAGCCCAGAGGAGCTATTTTAAGAAGGTAATTAAAGAACCTGCTAAACAAACAATTTGATTAAAATCTATGGAAGCAGGGGCTGTAGGGCTGGGAAGTATTGCTTAACCAACTTGATGGCATTTTGAGAAGATAGTACTGTCATAACAGATAAGGTAAAATCAGTGGATGTCATACATTTAGATAGTCAAAAGTGCATTTCACAAGATTCTGCACCTGAGATGAGCAGCCACGATAGCATGAATCATGCAGGGCTGGAGGAAGGAGGCCCCTGTCTAAAAGATTGGTTTTAATTGCCTCAGAAAGAGGCAGTTAAGCATGGAAACTTTTCAGAGGGAAACAAAAATTACCTTTGAGGGTAGCACACACATCTTTGTTTCCAAGTAAAACTCAGGGGTGCACCAGGCAGCAGAATTCAGTTCATTTCAAAGGAACATGCCAAAACTACCCTCCCCAGAACAGCACCATTGTTCCCAGCAAGCCAACTCCAACTGCTTTTGGAACACGTCCTATAATGTACATGCACCCTGAAAGCATTCAATAGCAGCCATTATATCTTTATAAAATACATTTCAAATTAAATGAACTCCTACACTGAAGAAATCCATGTATTTTCTTCACATGGAAAAGTAGGCACATGGAAGAGCACTAATCACCTTTTCCTTGTTCCTTATGAAGTGTCTAACTTTGGCTTAGACCCTCAGGAAGGCTGCATTTGATATAAGATACAACCCCAAGGGCTTTCTGACATTGGCAATTGTGCAAGCACCAGCTAAGAGTCCTCATTTTTTCAAATTCTAGTTTTAAAGAGCAGGGAGGGATAAGACTGGGTACAAACAAAGACTCCCATACTTTCCCCATACCTCTAGCTACAAAGGTCCCATACAAACCAAGTCATCATCAGAAAAAAACCCAAAACAAACTAGAAAAACTATGTTTGCCTGCTGCTTTCCATGTTAGGACTCTGCAATCAGTTAAGAACTCCCCTGAGTTTTAACTGATTTGACTGAAACTCCCCTTGATATTGTTATGTTTGGAAAACCAGAGTTCATATTCTCTGAACATGTCTGAAAATCAGATTGAGGGGAACTGGAAAAACAAAGCAAACAGTTTTGCTTATGTTAACAAAATGTTGACTGTTAATTGTGAAAAATTAGGCCTCCATATCTTGGAGCAAGAAGGGCCAACTGAGCTACTGTCTCAGATCAGATCAGTTCAGCAGTCTCTTAACTGATCACTGGAATTTCTCATATCTTCAGTGAGACATAACTGAACACAAGTAAGTCTCAGACTAGCTGGCACCAGGATCATATTAAGTCCTCTGGGACATGTTAATTGCCCAAATAAAACTATCTTGGTTGGTGCTGAAGACATCAGTCACTAAAAGAGCATTTTCCAAGTCCTTTTAAGTCAACCAAAGAGATGGTTTCTGTCAGACATGGGAATCTCAACTCCCCGCATCCCTGGCCACAGATTTCCATTCCTTTGTGGTGGCACATAAATGGCTAGGACAGGAAACTGATCTGATCAAAAAATACTGTAGCCAAATCAGCAGCAGCATCTGAGTCCCTTGAAAATCAACTCTGTAAAAGTAAGCTCCTACTTGCATGGAGTACTGCTTCTAGGCAAGGATGTATTTTCCTTGAAGCTCCCACTCCAGCTGTGCAGTGTATGCAGCACATAGAAGAATCTCAGGTCATATGATAGGAGAATGGTCATCTTATTACCATGCTCAATGCAGAGAAGAACTGTGTCATTGGAGGCCTCTACCAGTAATATTCCCGTTCACACTGGGAATACATTCATGATTATGGGCATCATGAAGGAACAGAGAGCAGCAATTCCAAGCACCTTTGCTCTCTCAGGTTCGTACACAAGAGCAGACAGATGCTATATTTACTACACTTGCTCTTAACAGTGTCCAAAAGGTAGTCACAGTTTCTCTGCAACATGCATTTCAAATGAAATGTGTGTATTCACTCACTTGGAAGGCAGAATTTCATTAATAACCCTTCAGATGGCCAATTTCAGACCAAGAGAGAAATATCCCAGATCAACACCATGAAGAGAAGTTCACAAACACATTCTCCCTGCTTCAGCATGCCTTTAAAACAGTATCAATGAATGATGGCAAAGCCTTGAAATGCTATAGGTGTTTGAGGGACAACTGATTTTCCCACCTAATGACTATCATGAAATCAGCTGTATCCCACAACAGACTCAGCAATGCACTTGGAGAATTTACCCTCCTGCCCTTTGGAACCAGTTCTGTACCAATCTTATGGATTTTGTAAAGCACCACTGACAGTAGTTCAGCTGCATTCAGAGCCTATTGATTCATGATCTTAACTTCCTTACCAGTACTCCTTTTTCCCTTAATTTCACTTTATTCCAAGAACACTGCATTTGGATTATTTTCCCATGTTGCAGCGTTGCTCTCATATTACAGCAAATGTTCTCACAAATTAATTTTTAGCAGGCAGTCTGTGATTAAAGCCAACAGCTTGTCCCATTACCTTTTTTCCCCCTTTGAACCTCACTACCACAATGAAAACCCACACAAAAATTATGAGACAAGTTGCAAATCCAAAATGCGTATCTGCCTCCCAGGAATTCAGCATTTATGTTTTGTGCATATCTATAGGAAATACCCTTTTTTTCATAAAATCTGGATTTGCATCAGTTAATAAGGTTAAACATACCTTTACCAATGTCTTGTCAGCATGCATAGTACTGAACTGTTAAAAAAATGACAAGCAACATCTCCAGTTTAATCAATGGTGCTTGTGCAGGGAGGAAATAAGGGCAGGAGGAAATAATCTTTATTTTTGGGACAACAGGATGTAACCCTGTGGAAGACCCTCAACTTAAAATATGGTTTTGGAAACTGAAATGTCTCATGTAAAATAGCAGAGAAATCACTCCTGAAGAGAGGGCTAGCAGAAAAGCCAGTAGAGGAACTAATGTAGGAGATGCAGACTAAGGAAAAGGTGCAGTATGACACATTGGTAATAGCAAAGGGGGCGAAGATAGGGAGCGATAAGAAGTGAGGCAGAGTTTACCTTTTTTTTTTTTTTTTGTAATGACATAGTAGGTTTCATGCAAAAGCTTGGGAAGATTTTGTTAATTTGCTAATAGCCAGAAGCAAGGATGGGGGCTGGAAGAAGATGAGACTGATTACTCTGCATTATTTCTATGACTGTGCTGATCTTTAGGACAAAATGTCTCCCAGTAGAAATCTGGAGAGGATTACAGGATTAATGCCATGCCCTTCTCCCAGTTAGTCACTCTTCATGGGTAAAGGGTAAGCCCTTCCTTTACTGATATGTTTTTATGCATGAAAAATCATCTCTCTCCATACTGCTGCCTTTTATCAAGCAGTTGACTCTCTGGAGAAGTACAGGCGATGAAAACTTTCTCCATTTTTGGTCACCTCCAGCCTCCTCAGCAGCTAATAGAAAAGAAAAAGAAAAGGAAGATCTGCCTGCAGAGGAGATGAGAGTGCAGGGAGGCCAGAATGGACTGGTTACACAGACACTGCCTTCACTGAGCCTTGGGAAAACAAACAGCAGAAATTTGTCATGAGCAGATCTTAACCAATAAGTAATTGTTTTAGCCTTGGGTAGGAGGACAACTGTGTGGCCCAGGGCAGCTCTTCTCCACGCACAGCTAAGCTGTGCAGTACAGCATGAGGAGCAGGACAGCCAGGCAAACACTACCGCCTTTGCAGCACTCTGCACAGACCCCATTAGTCGCTCTTTCTTAGGGAGGGAGTGAAAGGGAGGAATGGGAAAATGCCTGAAAACTAATTGGCTTGTATTAGCTCTGATATTTGCTCATTCTTTATCTTAGCCATCCATGAGACAGCTGTTGCTGCTTTGTTTGTCAGAAAGACTTCTTATCTCTGTGAGGTGCGGTCCTAGCAGAGGCATAAAGCACACGTACATAAACACACAAACAAAACCCCCTCTCCCTTCATCACCAGAGGCACAACACTACCTACACAACTCCAATCCAGCAACTTGTCTGGTCAAGTCTCAAGGTGGAGCTGATTAACTCCTGCTAATATGGCTCAGATTCAAATTGTAACCTGCAGGACACCACCCTACCTGGGTTTAATTTATCCCTACCTTATGAACTCCTTGTGTTCACCATACCCATACAGTAACTGGAAAATCAAACTCAGAGCACAGGGACAACTGTCCATCTTCCCCCTTTTAACACTAGCAGGATTTCTCTATTAAAAGCATATAATAAGTTCCTTTATGCTCCCTTTTGAAAAGAATGTACCCACTGTAGCCTTCTTTGGGGAGACACAAGATTTAGAGTTTCCTGCTTAAAATCCATACCATTTGCTGCAAAATAAAAAGTGAGTGAAGCTCTACAGAACACAATTATGGATTGAATACTACAAATACAAATTAATGATGATGGTAACTATCTCTTTTTCTGCATAGGTTACAGAGGCACACAGGTACGGAGGAAAACAGAAGCACCATTGTTTCCAGTTTATAAGGGGAATGTCAAGCTGCAAGAAGAATGCTGGTCCAAGTATAGACATTTCTAGTACCCAGCCTGATGCTCTGGTTTGAAGCACTGACATGAACAAAATAGTGATAATTTGCTTTGAAAAAAAAATGGAGGTTTAAAATTACTGAAAAGTACAGTTTGTGATCCTGTATGTTTTTATTTGGCAACCATAGAAGGGCCCAGAAGAAAAGAAAGAAAAAGGCAGTTCTGGAGTGCTGGACCTGGCAGAAGTATTGGTGGAAACTGCACATGTGATAGGAGTATCACCAGGGAAATGACCTAGTCTTATCTCAGTATCTCAAATAGAAAATATGTAGCAGAGGCCTCTCTGGTCTCAGGAAAGGAAACTTTTATTTTTGCAGACACATCATAACAGAGGATTTCTGTAACACACTTGCAAATACTCACTACAGTAACTATACCAAGTCCCTCATTTTGGATTTTCCTTGCTGCTTATTACATTTGTACATATGTTAAAAAATGGAGTGAGAGTGGTTATAAGATAACTGTTGCTTATTTTTATTCACTTCCTTGGATCATCACATAGCTCAACACAAACTGGAAAATCAAATACCACTTCCACAAGGTCTTTCATGATTCCCTGCCTGCTGATTGCTTTTTCCATTTCTTCATTCATGTTAATCCTTCCACCTACTATTTTCTGCCTGTGGCCTGAAGAAGCAGCACTTCTGTGGGAAACAGCTTTTGTGCGTAGGAAGAGACCTGCATGAGCCAAGCGTGTCAGCAGAGCTACCTTTTTAATGCAGAATGTGCTCGTAGAGAACAGGGCTGCACAGCACTGCAAATGTTCCCACTCAAAACATGGAGCACCACCTGCCTGGTGGCAGCTACATACAACTTGTCAGGAACTGGTATAGCACGAAAGCCAGCTTTTTGTACTTGCCATGACAACGATGGCTTCACATGTGACAATTTTTTTCTGCAAAACCCATTTCTTATACAAAGTTTTCACATGACACCACATGAACTTTTTAAACTCTCCATCTGACACTGTGTCTAAGTGCACTTTTGAATGAAACTGCTGATGTGTATGTTTTATTTGTACATGGAATTTCTCTCAAAAGTAAACAAAACATTCAAAACCATAAAAAGACATTCCTGACATCCACTCAAACATGATATAGAGCCTAAGCTGTAATTTCAAACAGTTACAGAGTTGCATTTGAAAAATATTTTCAGTATTGAACATAGCTTCACTTATGTCAGATTCAAAAATGAATACTGAAGTTCTACATTCATAGTTTAAATCCAAAGTAATTATGCCATGTAACTCAATTTTTATAGTGCTAACTGGTTTGGAAGACACAGAGAGTTAAGGAAAAACAACTTAATAGGTATTGCCTGAAAGTTTGTATAAAGGCTAGGCCATAACAGAGTATGGCCTTCCTCCCTTCAAATCTTCCTGGCATCTCAACACCCCATGGAATATAATTTATGGTCCCTCTGCTAAGATCCATTCCATATAGCTCATTATGCAAATAAACCCAATTTTGAGTGGTAACAAAAAAGCAAACACATCAGATCACCCCAGCTTGTTTCACTCACTGTGCTGTTAATTGTAGTTGGTAAGAAAAGTAATGATGCACACACTTCTCAGGTTCTTCAGTATATCATTACTTCAGCATGGAATCCCATCAGAACCCCTTCGTTATTTCTGTACGCAACTCAGAGAAAATATTATTTTCCTGCATGTCATGATTTACTAACCAAGAGTAAAAATGTATATTTGAGAAACTCACAGGATCAGTTGAAAACTGCAAGTCTTTCTTATGGATGATGTCCAATAGAAAAATTATGTTCCAAATATAACATGTAATTACCACCCAGTCATTTCAAGTACTTATCTATGAATCTGAGGAGGGGTTCTTTGTTTATTTTTTTTAATCTCAAGACTTTGTAATTATTGTTTTGGCATCCAAGAATTCCAACAGTTGGTGGGGTGCTGCCAAAAAGATCTTTTCTTGCAAGGTGCTCAGCATCCTCCTTTCCAAGAAAATCAGCATTCAGTTGCTGGTTCTGGCAGTGTTTCACATCATCTTTGCTGCGCTGTGTTTCCTCCACGCCTCAGTTCCTTATACGTAAAAATCAGAATAAAAGTCCTGTCTTCAAAGGGTGATCTGAAAGCAATAGCTGAATAACATGATTGTATCTGGGAGGGCTGGTCCACAAAGTCTATTATGTGTGCTAGATCCCATTTGAGTTAGGGGAGGTGGCTATATATATATGTGTATATCTAGAGAGGAAGGGCTTCCTTGAAGTATGAACTACTTTTTTTCACACTACAAGACTTGGAGAACTCTCAGCTTGCCCTACAAAACCCACAGTGATGGCTTTACAGCACCTGGAACGAAGCAAGAACACTAGCAGCGGTACTGGGGTCCCTCATCTTTCAAGACTGTATTGTTCGAGGATTCATCAGATTTACTTTTGAACCACAAAGAACCATGAATGGGATTCTGGAAGATTTTATTTTAAAAACAAAAAATCAACATGCAGTGAGTATTTTAAAAACCCCTGCCCATTGCAGCAGGCTCAGATTACCCTAAAATCGCATTCTTGGTAGTATAGCACTGCTCATGAACTTCCTATGGCATGTGAAAGGTAAATGAAATATAACAACCTTGTAGGATTTCTTACACAGCTGTGGCTGTATTCACTAAGACACTCTGCTGTGTCAGTGCCACATCATCCCACTGAACTAGCAGAAAAGTATAACATTCATCAAAAATCAAGGCCCGAGCAAGGAGCCAAGAAGAAAAGCAGAAGTGCAATCTTGCCGGGGCTCCCTACCCAGCAGAAAGGCAATTTTCCGCTTTCTTGCAGGGCCTGCGGGTTGAGCTTTTCACTCCCGCTGTTTTCCTTTCCTTGTGTTAGCGGCTGCCTGTCCTAGGTGTGTTTCTAAATGAGGGAGAGGGAGCGTGTTTGTGTGTGCACGCCGAGTGTTTACAAGAGTTATGGTAGCAGTTCTCAGCAGTCCACAGAGAGTTCTAGGAAACGGCCCCTGTTATTTTATTCTCGGTCAATGTCAGCTCATGTCAGGCAGTAAAGATCACACAGGACAGCCCTCTCTCTCCATCTCGCAGTCCTGGCCGGAGGCCTCAATGGGAGAGGGAAAGGGAGCGAGCTGCGAGTGGGCGGAGAGCCTTCCCAGCACTCTACCAACCACTGCAGCAGGAATTATGATAAACACCACTCTGGAAACCAGATACAACAGTACATTGTGTTCTTCTTCGGAAAAACAACCCGACTTCAGCTCACTTAAAGTAAACAGTTAATCCTGTTTATCTTTTTTTTTTTTTTTTCTTTCTTGATGAGTTGTTAACAGAACAATCTCTTCTGTAAAGCAAATAAGAGATCAGCCCCTTAAATTCATACAGAATTTTTCTTTCCCCTAGAAAAAAAAAGCAGTTTGATATGTAAACTTTCTACTATCAGCAAACAGTGTGGAATAACAATCTTTCTTGGCTTAAACTGACTTAACAAAGCGATGCCAAAACTGAATGAAACCTTTCCCTCACTTACATATTTTATTTTGGAAAACTGAAGTCCCAAACAGAATGTTCTATTCATCCCTTTTAACTATTCCGTTTCTGAAAAGAACAAGCCAAACTGGTACACCAAAAAAAAGTCAGGATATTTGTTGTCCTTGCCACTGGAGCACAGGGTGCCTGGGGAGTAGAGATCAGCTACTGAGCAGGGGGGTGGCTGGTCCCAGGTTTTCTCTGAGAGGTGAAAAAAGTGAGTCAGACTAATTGACTGCAACTAAGGTAACAAACTGTTATTCTCCTTTTCAAAAGATATGCTTACTGTGCAAATTCATGGTGTCCCTGACTTCCAATAATAAGGGTGATTAATCAGAAAGACAGATGGAATTGATTATATTGTTTTGCTGGAGTCACCACAGTCTCCCTATTAACTACTTCTTTTTGGGGATTTCAACCCAGTCCACTGAAAGCTACAAGCTTTCCCAGAGGGAATTTTAACTTTTAGCACTCAGGAGTTTAAATAGTTCTGAAAGTCAACAACGAAAGTGTGCTTAACATCCCTGGTCAGTAAAGTTTGTTGATTTAGCTATTTATAATCAAAAAAATACATGATTTGAAAAACTGTAAGAGGAGAAGAAAAATATTTCCCTGTTTTATTTTTACTCATTTTGCAAGCTCTGAGATCCTGTGTTTTCTGTGCAAATGATGTCATGAAGTGCAAAAATGTAAATTCATGCAAGTGAAAGTCTGATTTTCAGATTTTAAAAAAAAATATTTTACATGCAGAATTTTTATATTTTTCCTGTGGGTTTTTTTTTTCCCTGAGATCTTAAATGAGTTTGCGTTTATTTTTTAAATCTTTTGCAGCAGTTGCTGAATATATTCTGGTGAACGCTAATGTGACAGAGCAGGAGAAAGCAGAGTTATTTCCCATTACAGAAGGGAGGCAGGCTCAGGAGGCAGCTGTCAGAACCCCAGAGGAGCAGCCTAAGGACTATTCCCCAATCCACCACTCAGCTCACCATGGCCTCCAGCCAAGACTGGAAGAGCCAGTATTGGTAGGACAGGAGTGCGCCTGAACACTTCACCTTGCTCCAGGTGCACCGTGTCATTTAACCCCTACCCTCCCAGTGCTGCACCTGCACAAGGAAAGCATGGCTGTCCCCTCATGATTGTGGGTTTGGCCTGCCAAATTTGTCCCCAAATTGATGCACAGCCCACAGCCCTCTCTATGAAGGATCCAACTTGCACCAAGGTGCTGCAGCTCTGAGCAGGGTGGCAGGACTGCAGGGAAGAAGAAACAGACTTTGGTAAAAACTCTCTCTTGGGAAGCCAGAGAAGAATGCGGTCGTCCTACTGTCTCTACTTTTTGGGCGTAGGAGAAGAAAGCAATAAACCAAAATCATTTAGGGAGCAGTTGTAATCCATGTACAAAAAAGACCCTCATGTTTGACCCTCATAGGGGTTGACCACCATCACACATTCCTTCAGGAGGGAATGGATCATCCAAGAGGAATGCAGATAAGAGGTGAATCAACTTCAGATCTTTAGGAGATGACACAACAGCAGGAAGAAAATGTGGAAGGTGAAGGAGACAAAGATGAGGAGGAAATGTACTCTGGTATCACCTCTTTTCCACTTCCTTCCTTACACCTTTCTGTTCTCCATATCTCTTTTAGTTAGGGATTGGGGGGGAATTGCCAGTCTGTGGTAACACTGGTATTATCCCATAGATGACTTCTAAGTATTACTGAAGGAGCACTTTCCCCATATACCCTGGGATTTTTTACATAAGAAATTAGGGACACAACAAGCCCTGCTGAAAAAGGGGTACAGATGGCAGCAGTCCTTCCAATTTGAAAATGAAAAATAAAATTTATTTGCCATTTTAAGCTTTTGTTTGAACTTTGCAAAATGAGAAGTCCCATTTTCAGTCACAGGCCAAGCAAAACTTTATAAATTGCTTTTAAATCAGCAGTAGGTTTGGGCCATTATCTAAAGCTCACTCAAATTATTAACATCTTTCCATTGATTTCAATGAGCTTCATTTCATGCTGTATCGCAGGCAGAGAAAATATCTGGGCAGCAGCCATTACATTCCTTCATCTTGATCTCATTCAATCATTCATGCAAATTCCATGCTTCTCTTTTAAACCATCTAAACTGAACACCAATCAAGGATCAAACACTGAAGCAATTTTTTAAGCACCACACATAAATTTTGTTTTAATTTCAAGGAATCATTTTTAGCAGGATCAGAACTTGGAATACAGTACATAAAAAGAATCAGAAATTTGCCATAAACTCTCCTTTCTGTTTGTCGGAATTTTTTTTTTTTTGCTGTTGTTGTTGTTGTTTGATTGGGTTTTGGTGGCATTTAATTGGGTAATCTTAAAACAGACACATAGAAACTCTCACTTCTTTTAGCACTTTGGTTATCTTCAAATGTATAAGATTTCAAATATTATGTGGGCTAGTGAGAAGTGTCCTAAAATAAAAAGTCTCTGCTACAGCATCTTAATCTCAATCACTTTGTACAAATGACAGTCTATATTTTATATCTCATGCATGTGGAGTACTATTTAATTGTAATGGCATAATCAGTAAATACACTGGATTTGATATAATAATCCTGATTAAATACTGAGAAACCATGTGCATGGTATATTTGATTCCTTTTTTCATTTCCTGATGCAAAAAAACCCCCAGTCCTGAAAATAAGAACCTGTTCAAATATCAGTACAGCATAGTTTGTTCTCATCATTTATATTCCAAGGAAAAGAAGAAAACGGGACTGAATCTAATGAAAACTACAGGAAGTGTTTAGAGACACAAAAGATAATAACATAAATTAGAACTGGATTAGTGCCCTTAGTAAACCTATCTATTCATGCCAAAAGAGGTGATTTAATATTCTGTGGTTAAGATTCTGGGTTTGTGTCTTATCCAAAAGGCTGCTAACAATAACACATTGTTCTCCTACCACCATGCTGGTGGTGTTACAGCCTCTGATGTGATTCAGCACAGACTTGAAGGGAGAGACACTGCTAAACATTTGGATTTTCCTGAGCTGTCACCCAGTGCAGGCCAGCAGGAGATACAACATCACAGCCAAGATAACAAGATAACTTTTGTCTTTAAAACATGCAGTTTCCTGTTGATACTGCTCTGTATCGTCACATTTGCTGTCTTGTCCTCTTTCTCCTGTCACACATTCCTTCTCTAATTAAGTCTTCAGGGTACTGCACTGAGGAAACATTAGGACAGGGACCTCTCTGTGCCGGCAGAGCACCTGAGATCAGGGTACACGCCCTGATCTTCACTGGAGCATCAGAGTCACAAAAGCAGATCAAAGCTTTGGTGTAGCCATTTAATCATCAGTGGCTGCTGCTTACCCTTCTAAACCACAGGCAATAAGGGTTGGTATTTGTATTTTCTGAGTACTGTCAGCAACTTAGCAGTAGCATTTTTCCCCTTCAGGCTCTCCACTTGAGTAGGATCTCTTTGTGCAGAAGGGTGTTAAATCAGGCTGTGAGGCTGCTCCTCCTGGCTTCCCGCTCATCCCCGGAGCAAAGCATTCAGGAGCCATCACAGGCAGGTCTGAAGGTTGCTTTAAGGGGGTTCCTTCCTACTGGGCATGTGATTATAGGACGCAGAGAGCCACCAGCATATGAAAATGACAACATTTAAATAAATATAGGCCGTATTTTCCTGCATTGCCTGTTGTCATGGGACACGCTGTCCATGGTGTTCTCCCTCTCCACTGCCAGGTAACATGAGAAACTTGTGGTTTTAGATCACTGTGACACTATGTAACTCATGTACTCCTAAGGTGAAGCATAAAAAACCCTAGTAAAACACCCAAATTTTTTTAGAACCTAAATTTAAAACTTAACTTTACATATTGAAAGATGCTAAAACAAAATCGACAAAGCCTTCAAACAATATTCTCAAAAAACCAAGACAAAATGCCTCCATTTTTTAAAAACATGCTTTCTGATCACCCACTTTTAAAATGTTTCCCAAACTCCACTGCTGCAAGAAGTGTGAAAATATCAACAAGACAAGAACATAACAATTGAAAACATTGTAAGTGAATCCCACTTGGATCAATTTAAGCATTTTGCTTTACCAATTTTTTTAAAATAACTAAGCTAAAAAATCCTAACCAAAGTGGAATTTCTAAACAAGTGGTTTCAGAGTCGGAAAATGGCACTGTTTCAAAACATAGCATTTCAGCAATTTCTCAACTTTTCATTTGCTTGTACAAGCTTTTCATAAGAAGTTTCCATTATTTTACAAGTTGATCTGACAGAAAATTATTTCTTTGAAAAATTCCCAACCATTTTTCCTAGAAATATTTTTCAAACCTCTAATGCAGTAACTATTCATTAACTTTCAAGGCTTTGTTTTGAGAAAACATATTTATTCAGCACACCAAAGAATAATTATCCAGTATGCCTGTGAGTAGAAGCAATGCTGAACAGTGAGAGACAGAAATGTAATATAAAGATTTATTTCCCCTTCTTCTCTAACAATAACTGTAGATATACATTTGAACAGATGTGCTGGGTTTGGCTCGGGTAAAGTTAATTTTATTCAGAGTAGCTGGGTATGGGTCTGTGGTTTGGATTTATGCTGGAAACAGTTGATAACACAGGGATGTTCTTGTTATTGATGAGCAGGGCTTGCACAGTCAAGGCCTTTTCTGCTCTCACCCCACTCCACCACTGAGGAGGCTGGGGGTGCATAAAGAGCTGGGACGGGACAGATGACCCCAACTGACCAAAGGAATATCCCAGATTATACAGCATCAAGAGGGGAGAACACTCAGAATTATGGCATTTGTCTTCCCAAGTCACCATGACCCACGATGCAGCCCAGTCTTCCTGGTGATGACTGAACTGCCTGCCAACAGGAAGTGGTGAATGTATTCCCAGTTTTCTTTTGCTTGCACAAGCAGCTTTTGCTTTACCTGTTACAGGGTTTTCATCTCAAACCATGAGTTTTCTCACTTTTACTCTTACCCACTGTTGAGGAATGGAGTGGGGCTTAGTTGCCATCTGGGGTTAAACCCTGATAACACATAACTTTTCTTTTAAGCAGAAGAAAAGCTCTAGGGAAAGCTGTAAAAAAGCTGCAAACCTCTCTTTCATCTTAATTTTAAATTTTGGAACTTATACAAAATAAAAGCAAATTTCTGAGTTTTTATCTCCTCCTGATTGTTTAAAAAAAAAGCCTGTTAAAACTTAGGAAAAGTAAAAACCTAGTGGGGAAAAAAGGTAATCTTAAACCTTCGACAGAAAACCCAAAAACCTGAGTCCTTTACAGAAAACCTGAGAGGTTGAGACTGCTGATGCCATTCTTGGAGATCAAACACGGCTATAGCTATCCTCCTGGGGGGCTACCAGGGTGAGGTTCTGAACAAGGTTACAAGAGAACTGCATTCTGCCTTTATATGCACTGAAACAAAGGCACTGGGCTGGGTGTGGGAACAGCAGCCTGCCTGGACACCACCGGGTACTTGAAGGCAGTCAGTGGAGAAGCCCAGTGAGCATTGGGAACTTCACTAAGGAAAGGGGCTTATTCCAACCTCCTCCATTACCTTTCCTTACCCGGATTCAACAAGACTGGAGGCAGCACTGACTCCCAACAGCAGCTGCAAGATCTGATCTGGATTTTACATCGTAATGCACCTATGGTTTCCAAAAGTGGTTAATGTGCACTTCCAGTGAAAAGAGGGACAAACACTCATTAGAATTTTTTTAGAGAAAAGACAACTACAACCTGTACCTAACCTGATTGGCATGTATCATTATCACTAATTTTAATTTCAAAATTGCAACAGAGATGAACCATACTTCACTGGTCTTCTTAAGCTGGTTAATAGATTCCTTTAATGGCAGTCCCACAAAATATAAAATGTTCCACACACAGAACTAGATTTGATTTTTTTTCAATTTGTATGGAAGTTTAATTAATCACAAACATTCCTTTCTTGACCAAAAAGTTATTTATCTACAGCACACACAAAAATTTATGTTCTTGGAGGACAAAATAATGTGGTATCATATGATTTGCGATGAAACACCAAATGCACGTTTAATTTCATCCTACAGTGGTTTAATTTGAATTCATAACTCTGTTTTCCCCCATTCATTTTCCCCTTCTCCTCAACCTACTATTCTACATATACTTTTCACTACTGCAAATACTGACCTTTGTATACCTACTGAACCCAAATTTCAATATGAGGTATCGGTGAAAGATCCCTAGTATTTCTCACTTTTTCATTCCACACATGGACACTAGCTTTAATCCTACAGCTAATGTAAACATTTATATTAACAGTGTATTCTTTGTATATTTTATATTATAATTTTGAATTATTATTAAATTGTTATTATTTAGTGGTAGGAGCTGGGACCAATCAACTTTGTAAATACAGCTATGTGAACAACATTCAATTGATGAAGTGGCAAGAATGTCTTGTAGAAGCCAGTTACGGTTCCTTAGTAGGCAATGCTGTTTTCAAGCTAAAAAAGACCAGTTAACAAAAGATTATGGTGAGCAGGGTAGGAAAAGAATGTGAACAGAAGTTCTTTCTGTTTCACATGCAGAAGTCAACAACAGAGGAACAGAAATCCCAAGGCATGGATACAGATTTGTCTTGGGAACTCCGAGTAACTTTTCTAGCGTCAGCGCTAATAAACCTTAGTAAGAAAGCAAGCAGCCACCAGGTGCCACAGGGAAACACTGAAATTATTCCAAAATGAGGTCATAGGAACAACTCATCACTTCCAAACAACTACTGCAGCCACTAGATAGAGGGTGCTGGTGCTGGCCTGGAAGGACACGCTCTTGGGAAAAGCATCGTCCTCACCATCTGTGTTTTTGCCTGCCTGAAGAACAACAGGGACAATTCATCTACTTCAACAGCACCTACAAGGTGTTATTTACTCGAGTTTAGAAACACACAAATGGAAACTACTGCTGCAACTGCTATATTATGATAATTATCACAATGATCCTCTTTTTCTACTGACCCAGTTTATTAAATCTGGCAGAAAAGATTGCCTAACTGTGACCACTGCTTAGGAGTTAAAAAGCGGTTCAAACTTTGGGTATTTGCAGTTGCAGAATGGGTTGCACCATTTCAGAACACAGTGGATGAAATGGAATATGAGGGGGGAATGCATCCTTTGGATATTAAATGGTTCCTAGTTTTCTTATCTGCAGGGTGATTTGAGTAGCATTGAATTGAATTGAAAAACAACTAAATCATCAGTATTTTCTAAATAAGTTATCTGAAGCCTACACTGGGCAGAAATAAAATACCAGGTATTTACACAAAACACAAAAATACCCTGGAATCTTATCACAGCTGCACACAAAGTGATGCTCCCAGAAAGCAAGAATGTTATTTTTCACACCGCAGCAGCATTTTCATGTACAGTAAGAAACTTCCACACAAGCTTGCACCTCAACAGGCTTTAGTTAAAAGTTTTCCTGAAATACAACCCTGACAAAAGGAGAAGCCAAGGAATGCTCCTCCTTTGTCTTTCCAAGTCCTTCCCAACACCTCTGCTTAATCCAATCAAATTACAGTGATCTGTGATGAGGTCAGTTTGCAGTATGGGGCAAGACACAGAAGAATGCCATGTGAAAAGAAAGAACATCTACTACCTCTGATGACTTAAGGCTGTATTAATTTAAGCAAAACTGCTCAAAGAGTACAGAAATCACACTTTGAAATGCTCAGGGTCAGAATATTTGATCTGCTCAGAAACAGACAAAATGAACTTCTATGTTCTACTTGCTTTGTGTAAGATTGTTGTATTAAAAGATTGAAATTTAACATAGGCAACCTCAGGACACAGGAAACTTTTTACATTGTTTTCAAATTTCTAGTTGAGTAATGAAAGAAATATTAACATCTCCACCTACACTTTCCCACAAACTAATCTTTTTAATGACTAGATTCAGCTAAGAAAATGTCCAGCTTCTCATGGCAGGCATTTGAGTGCTCTGTAGATTTCAAAATAATTTTTGTCTTCTGAAACTTGAAATTATGCCCACTGAAAGATTTTTCTTTAAAATCATAAAATTCTGTGTTTTTCATGATGTACAAGAAGAGCGAAATTTTAAACTACATATTTTTCCTTATGCAAATGTAGATGCATTTACACATCCATGGAGGAAAAAAAATATATATACACATACATACTGAACTTTCAGACTTGAAATCACTATTTTCCAGGTGCTATCAACAACGAGGTTAGCATCCACAAACTCAAAATTCCACGGATTTAGCATCCACAAACTAAACACCAGTTTCATGTCAGAAAGTAGAGAAACCAGATGAAGGGTTTTCTGCCCTACACCACTGATTCCATAGTTTTAGGCTGTCCCCTCTCCTCCCTCATAACTGTGATGGCAAAAGCAAGTTGAGACAGCATGATAAATCAGATCAGGGAATTGATTTGCCTCAACAAACAAATTTCAGATGCAAAAATGAATTATTTACCCGCAGTACTACATCCAGCTCTGGCGTTTTCAGCACAGGAAAGACATGAGATCTGTTGGAGCAGCTCCATAGGAGGGCTACAAAAATGACCAGAGGGCTGGAGCACCTCTCCTATGAATACAGGCTGCTGAGACAATTGGGGTTGATCAGTCTGGGGAAGAGAAGACTCTGGGCAGACCTCATGGCCTTTTAATATTTAAAGGGAGCTTGTAAGAAAGATGGGGACAAATTTTTCAATTGGTTTTTCAATAGGAAAAGGGGTATTGGTTTTAAATTAAATGAGGGTAGATTCAGACGAGATGTACAGAAGAATTTTTTTTTTTTTACAGTGAGGGTGGTGAAACACTGCAACAGGTTTTCCACACAAGTGGTAGATGCCACATTCCTGGAAAAATTCCAGGTCAGGCTGGATGAGCTTCTGAAACACCTTAGCTAGTTGAATATGTCCTTGGTCAAGGCAGGGTGGTTGGACTGGATGACCTTTAAAGGTCCCTTAAATCCAAACCATTTCATGATTCTGGGGGTTTTTTTGCATCAGTTTGCTGACTTAGCATCACAAGCAGCTGTCCCAGCTCATCTGAATGGGCACCCTGGCATGCAGTGGCAAAAAGACAGCTCACTGGGGTGAGGAAATCGGGGGAGATAGACATGGAGTCAGATTCATTTCAAAGCAGATTAGAGAGAGAATAATTTAGCATGGATTTCCCAATGAGAGATCACAGTTTTGTCACGCCCAAGATGAAGCATAAAAACAAATGGGCTTTCTGCCACTGGTTGAAGGTCCATCACAACCCTCCTGCCGCAAGCATTTTTCTTTTGGCTTGGTTTTGATGGAAATATTGGTCTGAATCCCCACAGATTGAGGGGATTGTTATTCTTGCAAGAGTAACACTTGTAAAAATAAATTTTACACAAAATATTTACACAAATGATAGCGTACAATTTAACATTAGAAATAATACTGCATTTTCATTTTATAACTGCAGAAGAGACAGGCAAATTTAAAAATGTAAGCTTAACCTAGCAGGACCAGCAGCAAGACTTCAAAATCACTGAAAGCCAGTCTAATGGAAAACATGTTTAAAACCCTATAAAAAGTTTACTTTTTTGCATATTTGAAAGTCCATTTAGTCTTTTCAGTTAGCCAATGTGCATTTATGACTGTACCCTACCAAAACACACAAACACATAATCTAATTTCCCCAGCAGAATCAGTTCACTAACACCAAATTTGTAAAACAGTCTTCAAAAGTGAAGTTCAGGCTTTCAAACTCAAATTTCAATCTGTGTCCAACTGCCAACTACACTTCTGACTCATATTTCTTCTCATGTACCTTCTGTATAGTTTACTCAATTTACTCAACTTACCTAAAGCTTCAAATGTGGATACCATTTAATGGTCCACTGAAGTGATTTTCTATTTTACTTGTAAATTAGTTTTATTTAAAAAATGGTTTCAAGATCCTTCAGTGACATCTGCAACTCTTGAAATACACTGGAGTGAAAATTTATTATGTTCAAAGGAATATATTCACTTTAGTATTTCCTTTTCTTGGATGGAGGCAGATCAGCTGGTAAATTAGACTGTTATGAACATTTTTTCCTTTAGTTTATCACTTTTTACTTGCAGGATTTTTTTTTTTCATAATGACCAAAATAGTACATATTTAAGGACATAGTGACAAACCCAGCAAAATTTCTTGCTGATATAAAGGGAGGGGATAAAAAAGGAAAAGAAATCATGTTTGCTGTTTTTAAGTAACTAAATGGACATAAACTGTCAGACTCTGGGTCATCATTAAGCACAGGCCAGAGCATTGGCACGAATGACCGTGTTGTGAAGCCTACAAGCTTTATTTGGTTTTTAGTTCACATTCCTGTAGAGTGAGACATTCTTAATTTGGGAGAGCTACGGGTAAACATTTATGGGAAAATATTATTAAATATTTCCTTTCACAAAGGTAGCAGGCAAAATAAAAATAAAAACAACTCCTGCACAAAATGCGAAAGGTGGTCTTTAACTATCAAAATTCAGCAAAGCAAATGAGGTATCTATGCTCCTTTCTGACAGGCACGTGGGGATTTTACTATTGAGAGACCAATCTTCCCTCTGCCACTTACCATTCACAAGCTTCTACTACATTCATTTTCAGATTGGAATAGTATTATCCATATTTGAAATGGGTATCCAAATAGTCCAGTCCATCATATGGAGGTAATAATAATTTATGTACACTTGCACCTAGATTTATCATTAGAGGAAGGGAAAATACTTACAAGATAATGGTACTTATTACATCATCTGATGTAATATATAACTACTGATCACTTCCCAAACCTCTCACTGAACTCCAGTAGCCTTTGAGAGCTGTTTGTTGCAATTCAGTTTATGAGACAATATTTTAAATGTTCTTACTCCAACGAACTTTTGGAATGAAGAAGATGTCTGAATATTTTCTTTCTAAATACAAAACATGTTCTGCTTGCAGAAGATTTCAGAATTTTAAACAAATATAAAACACAGTTTATTCACCCCAGTGAAAGGAGACATCCTGTAGAAGAGTATGAGGCTTGAGTGAACACTGCAATTTCTGCTGGCTTTCGCCCTCGGCACTACAGCTCATTTATCTTAGTCTGAGAAATCCACAGGAACACCTAGGAACGTGTATCAGATGTGTTTTGATCAGTGTGTACAGGGAGCTGAACCTCATTCTAACTCTACAAGCAGGAACATGCTGGCCTGACTGTACATGGACCAAGGATATCAAAGCTCTCTTCCTTCTCTGACCACGTAAGACACAACCTTTCCCTAGAGAAAATTCAATGGCACCCACACCACACCCTGCTGCACTATAAACTTCATGTGATTTTTAGCTACTGAAAATACATAAGATTGCCTCCTCTTCCTTGTATCTATCAAATGATGCGTGGCTCCTGGCTTCTTAGGAAAGGTGTTCCTCTCCTGACCCCTCAGTAATTGTCAACACCAAAGTCCAGAGAGTTTGCACCAAATGGGCAAATCTTTGAAAGCAACCTGGTAGCTCCTTCCAGTCAGTGTGCAAAGATGAGGTTGATTTTCAAAATTTTATCACAATTGTGGTAAGGCCAAGGTTTGATTAGTACTTCCAGTATTTGATGTAATTTCCTATAAACTCCCCAACGTAGCTCAAAAATAATCTGGGGCACCATCAGCATAACACAACCTTGGGCGTATGTTTTCCTGAAATGTCATGCAAACATCTAGGAGAGTTCTCTTTGTGTACCACCTTAATGGTGTCACACCAGAAAAGGAAAAGTCAGTTACAACACAGCAAAATTTGCTTCTCAGATGTCCAATGGAACAATATGCCAAAGATTTAACCCTCCAAAGGAACAGGCCACAGACATTTAGCAGAATTAGTTTCACAGCACTGTGTGTCACCACAGTTATGCATAAAGATGTAATAGAGCTTGGCCTTTGAGGAGAGAACAAAATAATTGAAAAACAGGACTGACAAGAGGAGAATAAATCACTTTTTTCTGGGAACTGTGCTATGCTAAACAACTGATCCTTCTTGCAAAGCCTCCAGTATCATACTTCTTTGACTGTTCACTAGTTAACCTGCTGCCTGTCAGTGAAATACAGAGTATTTATCGTCTGGTATTATTAGTCATGTGACTTCAGACATCAATCATATTTATTAGAAAAAGTTGGTGTAGTAATTGCAGCTTCTTACTCATGAGGGATAAAACACTGCATTCCACTTCAGCTCATTGAAAATTTCAGGACTATGTTAACTGCTGTCTAATATATCTAAAATATAGTCAAATTAAGTAATTTTTTAAAAAATTAAAAGATTATTTGTATGTGGCTTCTTATACTTCTTCTAGGAAACAATAAAAGGGTAAAATGCCCCAACAAAGCATCAAGATATTATGACATGGTAAAAGAGATAATCCTACCTGATTGCCACACCTTTTAAAATTATGTATAAGGAGTCTTTAGTTCCCTGGTTTTTGGAATGTCAAGCAACTCATAAATAATAATCTGAACCTAAATAAACATGCGCTAGTTAAAATTCCTGTATTTATTTAAAGCATCAAATGAATCATTACTTGAAGTATTCAAATGGCAGCATCTTTCCTCAGTTTCTTACCTAACCTCTTTTTTACGAAGGCAACCTAAGACTCTGACAATAAGCTAATGGTTAATTTTTCTCAACCTGTTTAAAACATTCACCAGACAGTTTTAAATACCATCAGAAATGTTTCATATTACTATATTACACTAATTTAAAGTAAGAAGCTTTCTGTAAGCCTTAAAGCAGGAGAAACTGACTTAGCAGGATTTTTTTCAGTATTCCCTTAATGCAATTACCTCAATTCCTGTATTTTGTCATTCTATCAGTAACATCAAGATTTTTTAGCAGAATTACAAGAAGTAAAAATATGAAGAAAGTAAAAAGACCCTGATAATACAATCAACACTTAAACCCCCTATATGTTAAAGAGTTTGTTTCTTGGAGCTTTTTTAATAAGAGAAAAGTATTTTCACTTGAGGTTCACTTCTCCCCTTAAATTGTAACATACTTAGATAAGTTTAAAATGTTCTTTTCTTCAAGGGAGGGTTCAGTTACTTATTAAGAATTACTTATTCTTTGTAAGCCAGTGGTTTGTGTCAACTTAAGAGAGTAACATGGAGAGATGTATTTTTAAAGTGGGAAAATCCCAGCAACCCACAGCCTTGAGCAATGAAAGTGCATACAACCTCCAAGAGAGTAGATGATGGGACAAAATGGAAGCAAGGCCAAATCTTGGATCAATCCACTATAAAAAATGGCTAAATTGGTGTGTGAAGTATTTCTTGACCAAGATGGCAATGTCCAGTTGCCCCCTCCCTCCAGCCCCATCAAGTAATAGATAGTTGCACTCAACTAAAACCACCTTTGTTTAAACACAGTTTCTCCTACCCTCCCTCATTATCTGGTCAGAATTAATGATTATCTGGTTAATTAATTGTTACTCAATTACTACCTAATCCAATCTCCATCAACCAATCCTAGGCACACCTTCATAACCACAATAAATAAGATGTATGTTCATCTCCTCCTCTTCTTTTCCCACATCTCCTTCCCATCCTCCCTTTCCCATCCCCTCCAAACTAACACATTCTGGGATTTATTTTCCTGTATGAGATCGAAGAATTAGAGTGTTCTCTACATTTTCCCCACAGAGTGAAGAGGACATGTTGGTCCCAAGCCCACCCTCTGGTTTCACCTTGGGATGAGTGTCAGTGACTCCTGCAGTGTTGCAGTTCTAGCAGAACTCCTTAAAAACTGTCCTACATTGCCCAACATTCCTTGACTTTCTTCCCTCCTCCAACGCTACTTTTTGGGGTTCTTCTAATTTCTTAGCTCCTTTCAGAGAAGCACCTCCTCAGCCCAGCTCACTTTAATTGTTCAGAGAAAACTTTTATTCACCCTGAATGAAGAAACTACTTTAAATGTGAAACAATCAAAATAAATACAAATTCCTGAGTAAAATTCTTATCACCGTACTGCCCTATTCCATATGCTCTGCAACTGGTCTATACTGTATGCCATATGCCAAAATGATTTGTATATGCTATTGACATTTTTCGTGTTCCCCGCAGTGTTTGGAATACCACAAGGCACAGGGTGCAAGAAGATAAGATCATTTATGTAAGCAAAATATGACCTTACAAGTGTGTAAATCCCTTATGTGCGTATGCAGGAGAAATAGCTGCGAGTACCAGTACTATTTGTATGTGTAATTATTTGCTTTACATGCCACATCAATTCTGCAAACAAATTGTAACTATTTAGCAATATTCATCTCTTGCTATTGTATAACACCGAGGATGGGAGAGAGACAGAGAAAGGTAAGACTTTAAAGTCCATTAATAAATACATACTGGCTGCAGACTAGTATAGAGATGTCAAATTTGTGCTGTGAAAACAGAAATTCACGGTTGATAAAACAGCAGAAAATGGAAAGAACAGCCTGATCCAAAAAAATCAAAAGTGCAACAGGCTGTGCAGCTCTAGGAAAAAAACATGGGCCTAGAAAGAGTAAACACAGAGTTTATATGCATCATTCATTCATATAAACATATCTATATAAGCCCACACACATCCTAACTTATGTTCTTGTAGATTGCTTTTTTTTTCATAATTCACAACCAGATATAGATAAAACTTACTAAACCTTCCTGTTTAGAATCTGAAGGTGATAAGGTTAAGTACTCGGAAATCAACAGATGATACGTTCAGTACATATCTATATTCTGCAGAAATCCAGTATTACATCTCTTTTGAATATTTTGCACCTGTGCCTCTCAACATATGGTTCAAGAATGTCTGTTTGTATTAGCAGGCCCACAGCTTGAGCAGTCCGATCCTATTTGAACCCGGGGACATTTGAGTCCCACTGCTGGTGAAGAAAGAGCAATTCTGTCAGCCCCGGGCCAGGCTACAGGTAAGTGCCACCCACCTGTTGCTTCACCCATATGGAAAGTATCATGTGATGCCCTCACAGAGGGAGCTGGAACACTGTGGTTTATGCCCTGCTCGGGAGGATGGCTTGGGAACAGCTTTACTTCAGCTCTTTGTCCTGCGCCTTGAAATATTTCCTGCTTAGGGTGGTATGAACCCCTCAGGCTGGAGGAGGAAAGTCTACCCTTTATCTCTTTCCCCCTCGTCCCTTTCCAACCCCAACTGTTTCCATGGTAGAGCCAGCTGTAGCCACTGCCAAGGAAAACAAGTCATTTTCCCACCTTGAGGGCATTCCCCTCTGAACATCAAACGTCTACAGCAAACAATGGAGTTGAAACAGCTTTGCAAATAAAAGGTCACAAGAATTTTTCATAGTGGAAAATATCAGGCTACCTACAGGCAGGGGTTGCTTCCAGCTCACAAACACTACACATGCTTTCAAACACACTTCACTGCGAGCTGAACTAGTCTTTGCTGAGACATTGCATGGTCCCAGTGATGTAACTTGAATTCATTCTCCCTCAAGCTATTTTGTAATCACCTTAATTGTCAGGTCTTAAAAAGAAGAGATTTTTAGTTCTTTGGGAAGGGAGTGAGTGCATTTACATGCTGTAAGAAGCCAAGCAAACTGTAGGGCTTTCTGAAACAGCAGGTCACACACTAAGCAGTGCACAAAGTAGGGGAAAGGAGAAAGGGCATGTGCTACTGGAGAGCTTCAGGGAGAGGAGCAGAGCATGTGATAAGCTGTTGAGGGAGCTGTGCTTTGCAAGCTCTAGCCAAAGGACAAATGAGCAATGCAGAGAGTCCCTGGCTGCCAGAAGCTACTGAACCCACACTAGAGGCCTCCATGGAGACTTGGCAGCATGGGGTTCAGCAACAGCAGGAGCCACATGTTTTCTGGACTCCCGCTCTATGCCTGCACGTATGGTCAGCCCTGTCAGCACAGCAGTCTCCCATGAGGTCACATTTCCCCATGGCCACCCTGGCCCCCACCCAAACAACCCCTCTGCTCCACTCCACTACAGCACTGGCACTCTTGCCTTCTCCACAAGCACACTCTGGTGGTCTTCTCTCTCTCCCATCTCTCAGACACAGAACAGTTTGTCAGCAAGTATGTGATACCCACCGAGTGCTGCTGCTAAGATGAATAGAGAATTCAGTCCCTAGACCAAGAGCAGAAGGTAAAAGGTAATTCAAGAAATCATTTGGTGGGAAAAATACTGGACAAGATATCACTGAACAACTTTCTGTTACTAATCCCCAGATAAACTAAAACTCCTTCAGATGAGCATAACAAAATTGTTTTACGGTGGGAAATTGCCAGAGTTTAAATGTGCACCCCACATATTTGGCATTCATCTCCTCCAGAATTCTGCATACAGGTAAGCCTCAGCAAAGAGGGAAACTGTGATTATCTGCATTTTTCTGCATTGCTGGGGCAGTGGAGGAAGGGAGTGGCATGGGTTGAAGGTTCTGAATTTTCAGAATTAATTATGTTGAAAATGAAAATTGTCGTAATTTTGTAATAAAAAGGGCTTGCTTTGGATTTCTTTTTAATTTTCCCACTTCCCTACTGGATATTTTAGCAGACACAAGCCAGGAGAGCCAGTCACTGGAAGAGTAGTTGAGCACTTGCCCATTAAAAGAATTAACCCTACACATCTTTCACAAATCACCGTCCTGCCAACTCCCATGGGAAGCTGCCCAACAAGACCACCACTCTCGCTTACTGCCTACAGCTTCTCGCAAGATTTCAACACCTTTCTGTACATTCATGCTTGACCCAAAGTGCCCAGTATGGAAATGCTCCTCCAAACTTACCTTTCCTCTTCCTTCCTCACTTGGAAAAGACTGGTCAGCCAACATTTTCTTCACAATGGATGAAGAAAACATGTGAATCTGACTAATTGCAAGAAGAGACTCATACCAGAAGTACTGCTGAGAGCAAAAGATCTGAGTTTTTAGATTTTAAATGTGAGTGATTGAGAAAATAGGATTTAACTGGTGAAGGAAACTGGTAGTTAGAGGTCACTGATAACTGGGGGTTGGGGGCAAAGGGAGTAGTTCAGACATGGTTTGTCATCGGTATATAAAACGTTTCTATTTGACAGTTTTTCATGTTCAACCATAAAGTGACAATTAGTTTATAGACCCTGTAACTTTAATCTTAGCAGAGACCATAAATTCAGACTAATCTAAAATCTTAACTCAGCAGTCCCAAATAGAAACAGAAATGAAAAATTGTTACTGGTAAATAGACCATATGAATAATCTTTTTTTTTTTCTTTTTTTCACTCTTTTTCCATAAGGCACATATACCAACTACTACAGAATGTCTAGAAACTTTAACCAGGTTCATGCCCCATCACACTGGGCACATGAGATATGCAGCAGTTTGCTTAGACTGCTCACATGCTTGTAGCAAATTTCAGCAGATGGATGGAACAAATGTTTGTGTGTGTGTGTGCATGTGAAGAACAGATCATGTAGATAATCTACAGAAATCACTATTCATTTTTTCTGTTGTCTTATCTTTACCGCAGTGAGTTGTACTGTGTATGGATGGATTTCCAAAACACAACAACAAGGTCTCCAATTCCAACATCCCCTTAAAGCTCCCTCTTCCTCAACATCCAGTCCATTTGTACATTTGAACCCTAAGACCATTTCTTCTATTCAAGCAGGCAAAACAATTGTTTCTCAGATATTTAATACACTAACATAATACAGGCACATACAGAGAGAGAAAATATGCATTAAATGTTTTGCAAAGGGGCCAAAGAAGGGAGTTTCTGGCAATTACTCAGCATAAGGAGTAGGGTATATGGTGAATAGATTAGATAAAATTAGTAGTTGTCAACCCAGTACTGCCTGATGACATAAATTACAGCTTTATCTCTCTTATCCATGCCTCCCACATATCATGTGCCTCATTAGGATCCTATGGACAGAACACACAAGAAAAAGACCGTCCTCAAGCAATCAGAAAAATCCATCCAAAAATAAGTGAAAAATCTGTCAGATTTAGTAAAAATTATTTAACTTTGTTACAGGACTTAGTTATGTACTATCCTAGACTATCACAGCATTTGAAGAATGGGGAAATCCATGCTGTAACCAGGTACCTTGCCATGGTTAAAAATGCCTCCTTGCCCTCAAACACATGTTCTTTGCATGTTGGAAAAACTAGCCATATATTAAAACCAAAAATTGAAGACAACTGGCAAGTGACTCAGGAAAAGGACTGGGCAGTCAGGATCTAGCTATGTTAAATTCTGCTGGGTTCAGTTAGATGACACAAGTATGAACTTTGAGAAAGCACTAGAAACATCTTTGCCAAATGTTTGGAAGAGAAAGAAGTTGCTTTTCAGGCTACATGGTCTATACAGTATCTGGTACAATCGTCTGTGACCACAAGACCCAAAGCTAGCAGCACGGTGCTGGTTGTCCCAGTCATCTTTGTGGGAAAACTTGATTGGGTAAAACTGCTTTTCCCAATTATCCACATTCCTTCAACTAAGTTCTTGCGCAGAGGTTTTCGTTTCAGTCACAAGAGAATGAGGAACAAATGGGCAAGGACCCTGAGTGGCTGAACAGTAAGTCCAAAACAAGCCCAAGGGCCAGCATGTGATGACACCGAATAGGTCATTTCCTTCTGCATAAAAGAAACTAACGCTTAGGAAGCATTTAGTAGAATAGCAAAATGAACAAAAATGTTTTCTATCAGATCACACCGGACAAGTTTTCAGCAGATTTAACGAATGCTGAAAAACATTCCAGTACAATTTTGCTGGTTTGCGTTACAAGGAAAAATGTGAGCACATCAAAGCTTGAATTTGCCGAGTAAGAAATTATTCTTCTGGTGCTCAAAAAACCAGCTGACTTTGAAATTAGAACGAACTGAGCCTTGACCACATTTGTAAAGGCAAAAGAGAACCAAATCACAGACACGATCTGTAGGGAAGTCTAGATACTGCCGACAAAAGTTTTCCCACCTGTATTTTGAGGTTAAGGCTCTAGGCACTGAACACGCATAATTCATGAGCTGTGCTTCCACAGCCTCACAGGGCTTTCGAGAGCCTGTCACATTCTTCTCAAGTGGATCATTAAGGGTGGTGTACCTAAATGGATGGGTGGAGGAAATTTATCTGAACGGAAGATTAGAAGTGATTCAATTTTGGGAGATAACCCGACTTTTTGTCCTGGTAAGACTATAGTTCTACCATGTGAGTTGACACTGGCATGTAGGGCTACTTAGCACTTTCACACACAGACTCTGTTGTGCAGATGAAAAAGAATAGTACTACAAAGCTTCTTTTTGTGAACCATAAAGGTATATTTCTGACATGATGTAATCAACGCTTTCATGAGGTTAGGCCTAAAGAGGCAAACAAAGCTCTTTACAATGAACTTTTTGAATTCCCCTTGACTGAAATTTTTTAATCACTGACAACTGGCGGGACTATGACAAAGACAAGAGGAGTGGAAATTCATGCTGAGATCGTTTTACAATGGCGAAGGAATCTTTTCTCTCTGTAAAACACGCTGCAAATAGCGGCAAAAGACGTGGGAAGAAGAGGAATAGAGATGATGGTCTTCAGTACAATTTACTTTCGGAAGAAGAAAACTACCCGATAGGGAAGTCAGTGCTGAAACTTTCCATTCCAAAGGTTTAACTATTAGAAGGACTAAATTATCTGTGAGAAAGCACTAAGTTCATTCCACACCTTCTAGAGAAGTGCAAAGCAGAGTATAGACAAAATTTCCTACTTTTCTTTAGTTATCTCTGTGGTTGTCTGGGATGAATGGAGGTGTCAGAATTGTAGGGGGAACACTGACGGGTCAGGAAAGGAAATTGCCTTATTGATGCAAATACCAGAGACCATGGTGCTTTTCATGTTGGAACTCTAAAAACATAACTTCTCGTGCCTTCCTCATTCTCTGTTTCACAGTTGCTTTTGTTATTTGTTTTTAAATACCCTCCTGACCAACTAGCTTCCAGAAGAGGGGGAAAAATCATAAAAGCAAAAACTGGGATAAACCAGAGAAAGATAGCTGAGCCATCAATTTCTGTAGACCAAACCCTTAGGTCCAATTCACCCTGTGCTACTGCCAGCCACTTACATCATTCATAGCAAGAACTTTAACAGTCCAAACTGGTGTGTTCAAGACTTGCAGGAATACTGCTGATTCACAATATATCCTAAAAGCTAAACACAAATCAATTTAACATCTGCATAGCTACAGAGCGTTATTCAAATAGAATAGCTCTTAAACAAGCAATATGCCATTTAAAGATGCAAATCTCAGCATTTGCTACACTAAAAGTTTTTATACAAAATCCTCTTGAATCCTGGCTAACTTGCTTGTTAGAAAGGTGCATGCTGTTCTAATAGATATAGATAGATATATATATCTTATGTCAGCACAAACAGCCTTCATGTAAACACGCAGCCGGGAGTACCATGAGTAACAACTCTGTTTCCATCAGAAGCCCTTTATCCTGCGTAAGAGGTCTGCAGGCTAATAGATGTCCTAAGCTAATGCTAACTAGCTACAGCTGGCTCGCAGCTATAAAAAGCATTAATGAAAACATAAATACTAACTTCTCCACTTCCCTCAGCCCGTACGTCAGGGCTGCGCAAAGGCAGGGCTTTCCAAGAGGTCTGTGTGAATGAACGGGCTGCTCTGAACCAGCTCGCTCTGGATCTCCCGGGTTTGTTTACTGAACAGCGTGTGCAGGGACGCGCCGGGGGATGCAGGGGGAGAGACGCACCACGTGTGCCCTCCCGCAACCCCGAGCCCTGCGCTTCCAGGGAAGGCTCGGCTGAAGGCACGAAATATCTGATCACCGAGGGACCGACCCACGGAGAGAAAAGTGTCAGTCTGCACCGATGCCGAACGCAGCTCGACTTGACCATATATCCCTGTGTTCTGCTGTAATGTCACCCTGCTGTGCTGTCACAGACTCAGTTATAATAAATAACGTGAGCAGTGACACACACAGAGCTGAGGAACATTTATACCTGGGAGTTCTGCACGCTCTCAAAACTTACTACAGTACTCACCTTTTTATTGTGCCAAATACAAAACTAAATGGTGGAAAAAGACAGGTTTATCCAGGACATATAGAGAAAAGGGAAAAAAAAGTATATATTTCTACTCCATGGAACTAAGGGTTGCAAACTGAGACCAAAACACCAGGATACTGAAGTGCTACAACAATCAGCAATTTTTCTCGATTTTGTGCACACACAAAATCTTCATTATTATTTGACTATGGGACTGTTTATCTGCTCTGTTAAAATGGTTTTTATAAAATGGTTATTTTTAAAAATGGTCGTGAAAGCAGTTACTTTGCCACCATCTGCTTCTACGGGTTTCAGCAGGTGACCTCAGACAGAGACAAACCCTTCAGGTGTTTGCAGGGAGGCCAGGCATGTTGGCTTGCTATCTAATATGCTAAGGTAACCACAAGCTTAAATCAATAAGAATCATACCTAGCTTTTAATTTTCATTTTTATAATGGAAATCTATTTATATGCAAGGTTGATCGGGAAATTTGGGGTTGTTCATCAAAAAAGTTTAGGAATACCCAAAAGTACATTTATCTTTTTTTTTAAAAAAAGTATATTTCCAAATATCATGATTCTTCTTTTTCATGATTTTGTCCAATGCATGACTTTTTAATTTCTTCTAATTTCCACTACACAAATAGCAACTGCAACCAGGCAGATCAACCCCAAACACAGTTTCTCTGTATTCAGCAGGGATCAGACAAATCACAGAATGCAACCCATTTGTCTACTCAGGAGTTTCCTAACTCTAGCATACAGATGTTATCCTATGAGGTGCAACCCTTGAAAGCATTTAAAAAGAAATTATCCGATTGCTAATCATTGATTTGCTGAAGTTGCAACCTCTAAACAAGATGTGGCACCTCTTTTTGCTTTGAAATCTCCCCCTTTTTGTACATACAAGCTGATTTCCAACTGATTTCTTAAAAATCTACAGCCTTGGCAGAGTCCCTTCCCACTTGCACTACTGAAACATAAACAGCCTGAGAGACATTGATTTTCCTAACTGTTCAGGCACCCACTTCAAATACCTTTTTTCTCAGGATGTTATTGCTACGATTCTCCCTCAAACCCTGCCAGTCCAAATAAAAAAGGTGACTCACATACACAGAACTACCAAGGTATAGATGAGCTCCTGACCCAGATATTTTTATTCATGACTAAACAGCCCAAGCTGCAGCAAGAAAGCTTTGGCAGTTTCCAGCTCCCTTGGAAAGGAAATATCCACTTACCATTAAATTAAATAGAAATAAAGAAATTAAAAACACTTTTGGAAAGATTAGGCACCGAGTGTCTTTGCTAACATTGTCTTCCACTTCCCACTTACATTATGTTAATACAGCCAGTTAATTTATAGCTCCATATTGAAGATGTGACATAACTTGTTCCAATCAAATTAATTTCCTTGCACATTTCTCCTCATGTCAAACAGAATTTACAAATTCTGGCATTTGTTCAGAGGCAGTGGAAAACGCATAATCCCATTGTTACAGGACAAAGACAAGAACATCTGTAGTTGTCATGACTAGATCATATTTGAATTCAATAGCTGCTGCCTCAGAGAGGAAATCCACAGCTTCCAGCAGACCAGGTTATTCACAGCTCCATTCAACACGGTTCTGAACTCTTCCAGGGAGGGGTCATCCACAATCTTTCTGGGCAACCTGTTTCAGTGTCTCAGCAACCTTACAATGAAGAATTTTTTCCTAATATCTAATCTAAACCCACGCTCCTTCAGCTTAAGGTCATTCTCCCTTGCCCTATCGCTACATGCCCTTGTAAAAAGTCCCTCTTCAGCCTTCCTGCAAGGCCTCTTTATGTCCTGGAAGGCTGCTCCAAGTTCTTCCCTGGAGCTTTCTCTTCTCCAGGCTGAACAGCCCCAACTCCCTCAGCCTGCCAAATGTGAAACACCTCTGAAGTGCACTTTGAGTTCACTCCCAGCTTCAGGCACATGTAAAGCATGTTGTCCAGAGGAGTCCACACTGCAGTCAAACACACACCTCCAATCAACAATCTAAATTCAGGGTGTTACAAAACCATTTTGGGCATATATCAGGCAGTATGTATCAGTTAAATAATCCCTTTTTTTCTCGCTGTAGGACTAAAATTAAAAAATAACTAAATCTCTCTTAACTGCCAACTCACTCAAATCCTTACACGGTGAACTGTAATGTACAGTAAGTTCATCCAAAGCCTTTGCTCATCACTTGTCCCATTTGAGAAGCATGTTCTTCTCTAAACCTTGTGAAGTGCCCTTTAGTCAAAGAAGGAGTTGAAGCCTTAAGTGAAATGAGTTTGAGGATTTCAGCATAGCAGATCCCCACTCAGTGTGATGCTGCCGACTGCCTTTGGCCGTGAGAAATGGAACAAAATCAGCAGCCACCAGTAAGGACTGGCACGTGAACATAAGATAATCTTATTACATTTATAATTTACATTCCAATTTTAAACCACAATGCTTACTGAAAGAACTAATTGTCTTCTCTGAGGAGCTTTATTTGCATAGTTTGCTGTATCTTCATCTTTTGCATTGTATAAAAGAAAGTGTAGAAGAGCTTAAAATTAACATCCAGGCCTGTGTTTCAGCAATATTGTCCCTTTGAAAGTCTGTCTTAATTAACAGAATGTACCCATAATCTGCACAGAACTGTGAATTCCTGATTCTTTGAGACTCAAGCCTCCTTTTCCCCAAAAGAGTATGTTTGTAATACTTTGCCAAGGAGTATTGATCTGTTATACACAACAGAAGCTTTTACACAGCTGATGATGGAAAGTTATTTCTAGGAATCTTCCATTTTGGAAAACTGCTATTACATAGAATCTGTGCTGGTGTTTTTCTGCACCTGCACTACCTCTGCAGATACTAAAGGCTATGCATACAAAGACTGTTTACCTGCCCAAGTGGCAAAGAAATTCTGTGCAGTATTCAGGTGGTTAAATTTCTCTCCCAACTGCTAGTTCACCTCCATCCAGGCATTTATAACATTTATCACTGCTCAAGGTTCTTGCCTTTGGGTATGATGGTAGAAGGAAAACAAATTCCAGAGACACAATCTGACTTTTACCAAGGCTTCTGAGAGCTTCAGCACAGCTTCAACACCTCCTCCAGGAAGCTGTACAGTCAGTGAAACGTAGAGGTGTAAAACACACATGGAAGATTTCCGCTCTCAGTTCCATCAACCATGTAACTTTCAGAGATACAAAAATTCAGGGGGAAGGTCAAAGCCAAGGGTAAGATTCCATACCTTTCCTGTAGGTCATCTTAGAATAATTCTTGACAAATAACAGGTGCTGGAAAATTACTATTCTTGTTCAAAACCACCCAATGTACAACAGCACATACTTTGTGGCTCTAGGGCTGACAAATTATGTTTTCAAATTGTTTGGGTTTTTTCTCCCTAGACTAGTCTCCACTGTAGGATAATGTACAGGGACCACATTACTCTTCCCATTCTCACCATTCACACAGTCCCTCAAAAACAACCAATTGGGTGCATACAGCCATGAAGCAAGGGGCAGTAAGAAATGAGGTGTTCAGGTGCAATAAAGCTTCCCCAGCTTCCCAAGGCCCTGCATGTGATCATCAGAGGTGGGAGGTGTGAAATGGTATAGTTACAAAGGTAAGTGGTGGGGAACACACAGCTCTACATTATGATGCCTCTATACCACTTACCTGTCTCTCTGTGCTACTCAGGTATCTCTACAATTTCTCCATCAGGGGGAATACACCACTTAGTAGAGCTACTTCTCCTTCTTGACCAAAAAAAGGCTTGGGGTGTGTCTGACTGCCTTCCGTGAGCACGAGTGCCTTACTGATCAGTCTAAGCACTTGAGTATGGAGGAAATAAAGCAATCAGTGTTTCCTTTTTGCCAGATGCATATACGAGCCTGCACACACAGTATTGGCCATCTAATAGCTGCTTTCTATTCCTGTCCATTTGCTTTCCAAAGAGACTGAATCTCTGTCACACTTGTGGTCTGTGCTGGCTATCATTGTCTTGAGCCTCTTTTCTGTACCACCACTTTTTATCGCTGCCCTGACATGTTTTAGAACAAAAACAAATTGTTTAATTGCCTATTCCCAGCACAGGGACGAAAAACGCTGGTGTACATTATGGGGTCCTTTTTTTTTATTTGTACAGAGTATATCAGATAACAGTGCTTTCACCTTGCCCTTGGACAGAATAAGATTATGTAAATATTTAGCACTGAAAAATAAACAGCAATGTCAAATTAACAAATTGTTGTACTACGGTGGCACTGGAAGGAGCCCAAGTTCCATCTAGTTGTCTGCAGCATCAGCAGGGAAAACAGATTTTCAGGGCTATCCAGACAACAGCCTGGGGAAGCTACAGTTTTAACTATACAAGACAATTTAAAGTATTAGTTGGACAGTGTGATACTAAAGCTGTTTTTCCAACAGTCTTTTGTCCTTACTCTCTGTTTTGGTGGCTCCAGTTTGAGAATTACAAATAGAGCAGGGTGGAGGCAAAAGGGAAAAATCCAAGTGTCAAGGAGTCTTTACTGTGAATAAAAGAAGGAAAAAAAATGAGAGAGAGAGAGAGACTTCAAAGCAGAAACCAGTTACTAGAGCTTGAACCACAGCTATTAGGAGAGCTATTATAAGTCTGTCAAGTAGCAATTAGACTACTTTGCAAGAATATTAAGAGCATGGTATCTTAACTTCGGAGAAGGATTTGAAAAGGGCAAAAATAGAGAAACCTTTTAGTTTATGGAGTACTCTCTACTGCATTTCTGTTACTTGTTTCCTGTTTATTTTCCACTTGAAAAATCACATCCCAGAAACATAATGCAATTTTTAAAAACTTGCATTTATGACTATTCCATTTAAAATGTTTTGTTGGAAAAAAAGCACAAAAAACAAATGGAATGCTGTAAACAGATTTAAGTCAGCCACAAAAAACATTCTGACAGATGTTAGCATCTGTGAACATGGATCTTTCCTTTCCAATCTGGGCTTTTTTCAAATAAGAATACCTCCAGAGTTTTTAATGCTGTTGCTGTTGATTTCAATATGCTTTATAAAAGTTAAGGTAGGTTTTCCATACCAGAGGGACAACTTTTTAATATATTAATCCATCTCCTTGGAATGCTAGTTGCAGCATGTGACACTACACTTTTAGTTGTGCATGTTGTCAGACAGGTTAACCCATTGACTAGATTTGTGTTAAGATAAACAGTAAAGATCACTGGATGAAGAAAAAGAGGGGGAAAAAGGAAATCCAGCTAAGAAATTAATTAGTTCTAGAGGATTATCACTTGCCAATAAAACTGTTTTACAAAGAATTACATATGAACAGACTACTCAGAAACTTGCAACAACTTGCTAGACCACAATGAATTACAGCAACTATCATGTTTCTTTGGGCCTGCTCAGAAAGAGAAATGTGATTTTCCTCACTTCTATTTCTTCCAGCCACTCAAACAAATTCTCAGCTCTTCTAAATATTTTGTTCCCCAAGGGTCCTGCTTGCATGGTGGCAGACCTTTCCACTGCTCTATGATCTGGCAAACGGAAAACAAAATAAAGAGCAAAACTGAAAGAACTATGGATGACTAGTGCAAGAGATACAGATCATACTAATTTTTGAAGTAAATATATGGTCCTTCTTTTGTGCTTGGAATAGAAAGCTATAGCAGGCTTTGTTCAGGTAGGAAATAGGTCAAAACATGCCAAGAGAAGTGAATGGAAAATTTGTCTAGTCACCTACAAATTTTAAAGTGAGGATTCACAGCTATAGCTAGCATTGTTTTCTACCAGCAGTTGTTAGTTCTTCCTTCATGACAACACCCTTTTCAGCCCAGCCTCCTCACACAAATCCTCCAAGTGCTCTGACCAGTTTAACTGCCTAATAGTCCTAAAAATGCATCTATTTTAGTTACACTGACAACCACACGACCAGCCCTGTCCTTTAAGGCACAAAACTGACCAGCTCTATTTTTTACTAAACTCACGTGGCCTGCTCAAAACAAACAGATACTGGCAGGAGCAAAATCCAAATTATACACTGCTTTATCCCAGGAACACAAAGTACAAGGCCGACGCAGTGAGTCAGACACCTCTGCGCCAGTGAGCTCCTCAGGTTGACAGGAGTCTCTTTGGGATCCTCGGACTTGCAAGCCAGGACATTTTCAAAAAAGAATCAAAACAATTGGGTTTAGACAAACATGTGTTGTGTCATTAAGAAAAGTATCTCTCTGCCATCAGAGGGGAAAAGGCAGCAAAAACTATGTCAGGAATGCTGGAAATGGGCAGACAGTCACAGCGAGTCATATTTTCTTTTTTTTTTCTTTCTTTTTTTTTTTTTCCCCAAGAAACTCCTTCAGCATGAAAAGTCCATTTGCAAGAGCAGTTAGTTATGGGGGAAAAGGCAAATATTTCAACAATAATACAGGGAATGTGAATCCAATTTACAGGCAACAGAAGCCGGAGAAACTCCTCAGTCTCTGCAAAGATTTCTCAGCATCCTTGGAAAATGCTTTGAATACTTCAGCTGAGCAGACTTCAACCCTTCAAACATATCCCTTTGTCTAATCAGTAAAAGGCCATATTCCACATGTGTATTTATGAATAATAAATGCTAGATGCACATAGGCAGCCCCATAGTTTCTGTATTTCACAAGTGTTAGTTTTAATCAATTAAATTAATCCATTTCCTTACAATCAAAACAGAGGTTTCTCCCACAGTTTGCCACTCTCTTACTAGAAACTGGATGCCTTGAAGCAAATGCATCACTTCCCCTACTCCACATTTAATTTCATGCTTCTTTTCAGCTTAGTGTGGTGGTTTTTATGCTTCCCTGTGACAACAGCATCTAGGTTATCGTGGAGTGCTACAAAAGAAGATCCGCAGTAGAACAGCCTGTTTAAAATACTAATCAATTAGGTATTAATCTATCTTGATATCTAATTAGGAATTTTTGTTTATGAAACAATGAATAATCTAACTCATCTTTCCTCATAAAATACAAGCTTTGTTTTCCTGGCAGTTTTACTTCACAGAAAGAAGTTTAAAAAGGAAAAACCAGAGTTTTTTAGTTACAAAAGAAGAAGCCATTGGTTGGTTCAAAGGACTGCCAGAGGGCGTTGGACCCTTTTGCTCACTATCAGGTGACAGACACAGACATTTTTGGTAGAGAAGTCTCATGTGGATGTTTATCAGCTATGGAAATAGCAGCTGATAAAGCAGCAAGAGGTGTTTTTCATTCCTCAGCCTGTAAAAGAAGTGTTCCTTCTCCCCTTTGCAAATGAGAAAGTGAGTTGGTTTTTTTGATTCATGATCCAAAACACAGTCTGATAGCTGTGAGAAACAGCAAATATGCTGTTTTCTGAGCTGAGACATCTAGGAAATTTGAGGAAAATTTAAGAGACTAGTTTAACAACTGCACATGAGAATACCCAGCTACACCATGTACGCAGAAGCAACAAGCTCTCATTTTTTATTTTGTTTCTATTTCAAGTTTGACATAAGAAGTGCAATCTGAGATTTCTGTTTTCTTTCACCCCATTCCTGTGAAGGGTGTGGACTCAGGCAGGTGAACTACCTCAAATTGTGAGACTGCAAGTTGAGTGTACTTTTGGTTAAGAGCTGGAAATCAAAAAAATCAGGTTGAATGACTGTCAGCTGCCCTGACATTTGATCAAATATAGCCCTCTGGAAGAAAATGTACATGGAGGAGTACTGTCCTCAAAACCAGATATTGATGTGGGCTGGCAAAGTACTTTTCATCTTACTTTTAAAAAAATATATATGTTATATTAAGGATGAATTAAATACAAATCAAAGAGTCCAGAGATGTAGCAATTACTTTTAAAAAAATGTTCAATGTAACTATTACATGTAAATAGCTCCTAAAAATGTTGGAGGCAAGGCTGTTGATAATTACCTTCCTGTGGGTGATGACCAAGGTTGTATTTTAGGAAAGAATAATCTTCCTATGTGCCTTCTGGAGGAATTTTATTATCAATGAATGCTGTAAATTACCCAGAGGCTTACAAGGTAGCAAGAATTGAGAGAATTCTAGTATTTCAAAAGCTCCAGAAGAAGGACCATTGAGGACACCACTATCCACCTGCAGAGTGGCTTAGAGGAACTCAAATTCTTAAAAACTTTGAAGAAACCTTTCAAAGCCTATTGCAAATTACATGTTGAGAGCTCTCAATAGGACCTGTTAAACTAATTGCACATCTCCATTCAGAGTCCCAAACTCTGCAGGGGGAAATGTTTACTTATGTTCTGATAGGCTGAACTTAGAACCTTCATACAAGCTCTCTCATTACAACTCACTTTAATGATCTTCCTGGGTGAAAAAAAAAAATCTGGTACATTTTACCCTTCAAAATCTTAAGCCAACATGAACCAAAAGTTAGTGCAAAACCAAAGGAAGATAATGCAACAACAGACACAGCTGTCTCAGACCCAGGGTCGCTGAGAAAGACTGAAATCAGACTTTGGCCTCAAACCTTGAGGATCACAAAAGGAGAACAAAAGAATTCAGTGGTTCAGTATTGGTCAGAAAGGAAAATTGTTTGCCATATCTTTTGTATTTAAGAAAACGCGGTCCAATTCTCAATTCCCTCCACTGTAAACAGAACAGTGTTAGGATCCAAAGACTAAAACATAGGAGGTTAAAACAACTGGTTGAAAGCTGTATGTTCCATGGGGTTTGCGTGCAATGCTTCTGCACTGCTGGTTATGTTTTGATACCACAACACTTTTTACTGCAGAGGAATCTTAACTGCTGTGGCCTCCAGATTTTCAGAAGTCGACAGGATCTTTTTCCAGTGACTTCAAAATGGAAGAACACACCTATGTTTTAATAATAGCATCTGTGCAAAATTCCCATTATAGAAAAGCCTTTCATTTATGTGTCTTTTTTATGTACTTCTTCCTTGTTTCAAAAGACCATTGCTTCCTAGCAGAGCACACCAGAGACTGAAATAGGCAAATGGGATGTAACAACTATTCTGTGAAACTCAAGGAACAGTATATGATGTTCTCAATTAAATTCTCATTAATTCATTTTCAATGTTCCTGTCATCTGTTGATGACATAAACTATAGGCAGATCCTTCCCTTCTCTGGGCAGGACTACTTCTGTGTCACACTATACCTAATTAAAGAACTACACCACACCCATCAACAGCCCCATGCCTTCCTTGCTGAGTGCGCTTCTTCCCCACAAGACAACGAGAATGACATTTCAGAACTCATTTCTCTTTGGTTTCTCATATATCACAGCCTCAACGAAATGATTTCCCATGCATCTTATTACTCACCTAACGTTTGGTGGATCGGAATTCGCGACAGGTGTTGCACAAAGAGGCTTGTTTCCTTGAGCGTGGCTTCTGTACCCTTCTCTGGCAGGCAAACAGTACACCCTCTGGATAACGACTCGGACCTGCACTTCTCTCCATCCCACTGCTCCCTGGCTTTCCACCATTTCAAGCAGAGAGTCATTAACAGTACTCAGTGCTGAGGGATGCTGTTTTGAATCAGCGTTGTGGGTTTGTGGAGCACAGGGAACCTGGTGAAGGAAAACCCATTAAGAGAAACATTCCAGAGAACCTTGAAATTATGTAGAGCTAGAGAGAAAAATGCCATCATGAAAAATCAAGTTGCAAGTGTAAAATCAGTTTCAAAATACTTACTGCTCCTAAAGTAACTTACAGACTAGTGGCCAGTTATTTATTGTTTCTTTTCAATTAACACTCAAGAGAGTTGCACACATGGTGTGCTCCTGTATTTAACTGGTGCTCTGGACTGAGCTAACTCAACCCCTGAGAGATGCAGGTGACACCAGCAGGAAAACAGAACTGATATTAGCCCTTATGATTCTTCCCCTTGAATGAAGTTTTATTTTTACTTTGATGTTCTGTTCCTTCCTCTTCTGAAAAAAGGGTAAAATTCATCTTGAATGCTTCTGGACTTTCAAATAAAGTTGGAAATGAACAGGTGTCTACTTTTATAGACTAGTAAGCTAGTCCCCAGACTTACACATTTCAATGCAAATTATTTCAGTGTAGAAGAATCAGATAATTAATGAAAAATACAAAACATTTAAAGCAAAACCTTTATTGTTTCACTACTTTCAAAACATATTTTATTAATAAAACATTCCAAACTTGCAAAATAAATGTCATGAATACTACAGTTTGCCGTAATCTAAATGTAATTTATCTTAATTTTAAAATAAATCTCTCTCGATAAGGATTGTATGCAAGCTTAGACTAACATGGTCAATATATATAGGTCCCTTTCCAGCACGAGCCAAATTTCTATTTTCACAATGAAACCTGTTTTTATAAAAAGCTGTGTGCCAAGAAAGGTTTTCAGAGTATTACCAACTGTGCCATAAGTACTATACACTAATAAAGAAGGAGAATTTGCAATATTTAAAAGAAAACTCTGGTACGACACTACCCTTTGTCTACAAAGTGGTTGCAATAAAACTTGTCTACCAAGTTTTAAATGAAGTGGTTTGTTTGTTAGGAGCCATGAGGGGAACAAGTAAATTGTTCTGGTTTTCAAATACCACAGTAGAAGCTTTTTACAAGTTAGAGTTGAAGCAAGAAAGGCGATTAGGATTTGATTTATGTAAGTTTTTAATTCCCAGGCCTATAATGGGAATTATATACAAGGCAAACACAAAATGTTGACACTCATGGTTCTTCAAACTTCAAGGGCCAAACTTCTCAAATATTAAGAATCATTTATGTAGCCAATATAAAGCTTTTACAAGAGCCTTACTTTCAGAAAGTGCTGGCACACAATGAAGAAAACAAATCTCTTAAAATACCTCAGCTTGTACAGCCACAGCTACAGAAGTGCAGAGTCAGTAGTCATTTTAATAAAAATAAAGTCGAAATAGGAAGGAAAACAAACTGAAGGAGTGTGAATGGGGGATGATGTTATTAATTGATGCTTTAAAGAAAGGATAGGATTGATAAGCAAATTAATTAAAACATAGGAATAGCAAAAAGGAATGTTTATTTTAAATACTATCTTGTGCGAGTTGGAAGAAAACAGCTACTTTTTAACTGTTCAGCTAAAAAATATATAAAGAATATATATTATAAAGAATAAGAGAAAAATCAATGAAAAACCAAGTTATAATTACTATTTAGCACAGTAGTGAGATTTCAGCAAAATAACCTCACAGCAGTTCAGCATTTGGATGGACCAAAAGCCTCGACTAAGAAAATATTATTAAAGTAAACACTGCATATTTTTCAGCCTTGACTAAACGAAAGGGGAAACCAAACAGGTCAGTAATTTAGAATTTTTGGTTTTCTTATTATTTCTAAACATCTGCTCACCAATTTCTTACCAAGTGCTTAATTGTGAACCAAATGGACCATACCTGATTATCTGAAGATGCCTGGGGTAACTTATCATCAAGGTCATCAAGTCTGAAGGTCTGTGCCAAAGATATGATATTCTTCCTGATAAGCACCTTTGTAAGGTCATATGTCTTCTCTCTGGCTTCTGAGTGCTCACTGAGTAGCACTTTCTGACTAAAGTAGGTGTTCATGATAACAGGAACATCTGCGTTTTGGAGCAGCAGTTTTTGCCTGGAAAACACAATTGAGGTGGCATCAAATCCATTACAAGTTAAACTACTGATAAGAACTATTTTAAAATGTGTCTTCCACTGTGTTTCTCTCCCCTTTTTTCTACAGTTACCACTGAAACACTTCAGAGGTGTGTTATCCAAATTGCAAATTACTCACCCCACAGACAGAATCTGCTTGTATCAGCATCTTAGCTCAGGCATAGCCCTGGGTGTGTGGAGATCCACTGCATCCAGGGACAAGTCACACCTGGGAGCCAGCTGAGCTGCCAAGCCCTATGAGCCCCATCTGGCTTCACACAAATGCTACTTGGTGTCTCCATGTTATCAGCACAGAACTGAGACCACCAGGATCCTCTGCCTACAGTTAGTGAGGTAAAAGCCATGAATGAGAGACTATTAAACCAGCTCCATATTAATTCAGACCCCTGGTCCACTGGAGCCAGCCTGACTCTTGCAGGACATTCCCCTCTGGTGAGTGCTTCCCACCAGCCCAAATCCATTCTCATGCAGCTGGCAGCAAGCTGCTCCTTCTTCCTCTACTTTTCTAAAATCAAAATCCTATGTTTTTCTTACAATATGCTGTATATTATCTTGTCTGTGTGTTTGTCACTGTCATAAATGTGCTCTCCTAGATCCAGTTTTGGTTTCTAGTGCCAATGTAAATTCCCAAACAGCTCCACAAGCAGCAATTTCTTACCCACCAGATTAAGGGAATGTTTGCAAAATCTCTAAACACACAATAATTTCTTGCCAAAGCATCTGCTGATGGTGGGTTTTTCTTATGTTGGTATCACAATCACACATTTAAAAGTACACTTTTTATACTCACAGGACACACATCTAATGAATGTGTGAGCTAACAAACCCAACCATCAATCTCACTTCCTACAGCATCAAAACAGACTAAAATCCACTTGGTGACTTTACCACAGTCTGTATTTTTCTACCATTAGATTTTTATCACCTAGGCATCAAACAGGGCCTCCTGCCTTGGTAGCAAAGCTGTGCTGACCCCACGTCAGAACTTCAGTCTCTAGACTGCTCCGCAGTTATATATTATGGGGAGAAAACAAGTTTCCACATCTGTGACATTGTTTCTCAAAATATAACCATACAGAGTTAAAAAGGAAAATGAAACAATGAAACACTCAAAAATACTTCTTTCTGATCTCAGTCCCTACGAGATCTTCACCATGGTCTGTTTTACAACAGACTACTTCATTCTTTAGAGAGAGGATAGCTAAAGGGAGATTGATGTATTCATATTTTCAAAGGCATAGGAAGAGTTGCAGCAAATTTTAAACCCTGTTATTTCATAAATAGGAAAATAAAACAACAGCCAGATGATCTCTGCCGTCTAGGAAAAAGGGATACATTTAGATATAAATAATGAACAAGATGCGTTGCTCCTACTGTGAACACTCACAGAAACAGAAACAGAAAATTCATGACAAGTTACAGCACAAAACTAAGACCTGAACTTCACCACAAAGAAGTCTTACTGCCATCTGTTAGCTCGCCAGATTTAGGGGGGGCAGCAAATTAATCTCTGAGGGACACCTAGTCCCTTGATTTGAGATGAATTTGCTAACAAAGCTCCCAGTTTAGAGCATGAAAATATCTCACAAGGCCGCCAAATTGACATTGCCTGATAATTTTCTGCATTACAGGATTAAAACTGAGGAATTAGCTTGGTCAGCAAACTGAGACTCTCTGATTTTATGAGATTTTTCAACTGTTACTTACCCACATTTTTCTAAAGTACAGAAATGTATATAAAATTTACTACTGATCTCGGAATAGTTTGGGCTGTCTTTATATGCAGATGTGTGATGAAAATTTTAGCACCTTCTTTCTTGAGATGTCTGTGTTCAGACCCAAAGTAAACAGGAAATCTTTCTGAACACGAGACCATTACATCACTAATGTCAGAAGAATGTTTGCTTGATCTAAAACATCTCATTCTCTAAAAAAAACCCGCTGACGTTAGTAGCAAATCATTTGCAGAAACTTTGAGGTTTATGGTTTTATTTTTATTTTCCTGAGCAGATATGTGATCAGGTTTCTTGGTTTTTTTAAAGGCAGGTAGGTTTTACTGATACCCAAATGATGTGTACCTTTGCTTTGCTATGCTTATGCTTTCCATGTCTTGAGTATTTTTATAATTGCCAAGAGTTTTCCTGGCGAAGTACTCATTATTTCATCATACCTTTACATGGGTAATGCATGAACGAATGGCTACTTGGTATTTCCACAAAGCAAAAATGGGGATATAGATGTGCTTTCAGAAGCCTCTCACTTCCTAAATGTAATTACTTCACCAAAAGCACTCTCTTGAAGAAATTGTTTATTTTAGACCTGCATAGATGTGCACACACTTGGCAGTAATTCTTCAGCTACATCAGAGGAATAGTCACATAACATCTACTTAAATCTTCCCTATTCTCAATGGACAGATACCTCACAATGAAAAGAGCCAGAAATAAATAGAAATAAATCCCAATGGAAATCAAAGAAATAAGAAAAAGTTTGTAATAAGCTCACTATTTTGTGTACAGGTAGATGGCTAAATGGAAATATTTTATACATATATGTACACATAGAAAACGTGTACAAAAATTATATGTATTTTGCATACAACATATAGAATAATTGTATTGTTTATTTACATTATTACCATGTTTTATATACATTCTTCAATACTAGAATGGAATTATTAAAGTAGTATCAATTAATGGAATGAAAACTCTTTTCCCAGAAATTCTTCCTAGTACTGCTCAGCAAAAGCAAGCTCTGTGGAACGGAAACTTTGACTGTCATCGTGGCAGAAATCTCTGCATTGCCACTGTATATTGTTCATACTGTTCTCTTTGCAACAAAGGCAATCATGTTAGAGACACATGTATACCTTAAATTCTTTTCATCTGTTTGGAAGGTACAGACTGGGGCAAAGAAAGCCTATCATGCTGGAAGAGTTGGGAAAAGAAAAATCACTTCCCCAAGCAATCCCTATACGTGTTGCACTTGTGCCTGAGACACCATAACTGATCACCTCAACTTTAAGCATCTGTCCCAGCTGCAGATTCTCTACACCCAGAAGCAGCCTTACTCTAGAATACAGAATACATTCCGCAGCATCCTCTTAGACATAAAGTGTTAAATGGGATTTGCAAGACTTGTGTGAACTCTCTTATACTGCTTCTTTTCTATCTGCTTCCTAATAGTTTAAAAGCTAGTTTTCAAAGATTGAGAGACATCATCTCATTCAGCTAACCCAAAGATGATGAAAAAAAAAAATAAAGCTCAGTACAGATTACAAACCCCTCTGAAGAAATCTCTTGTCATCTCTGATTTTTTCTTGTTTAGCAAAGTATTATTCAGAAGTTGGATTGACTTCCTTAGTAATTGCCTTTAGACCTTTGTAATGACCTGAAGTAGAGACTGGGAACTTTTTATACTACAGGGTATTTTTTTTCCTGGTATGTAGACAATCAGCAGTTGCCGTAACTGGTCACATGCTAAAGGAACATGAGGCAATTTTTTTTTTTTTCTTTTCCAGCAGCAGCTTGCTTCTCTGTCCAAGACCATAGCTTGCTTTTTCTCTTCCTCCCTCCTACGATGGAGGTTATCTGGCCAAGCAGGCAGGAGATGTTCTTGCCCACTTCTACGTTAATCGTGGTCTGCCTCCATCCGAGACGCGGAACGCTGCAGATCATACAGCATGGCACTGGGTGAAGGAGCTGACGTCTCCATCTGAGGCAGGGTCTTAATCCTGGGGCCAAACAATCAGTGGGTTTGCACTGTGGTCTGCCCTGCACAGCCCATCCACAGCCAGCGAGGAGTTGTGACTCCACGGCAGCAGCGAGCTCACAAACCACACGCTTCCGCTCAGTTCTGCTGACATCAAACGGCAGTGCTGGTTCATGAACTCGAGAAGACTCCGGACCACTTTAAATTAGAGAACATTTTTTTTTGTTCACTCTCCCTGGATATTTTACTGCACTTTTGTTTTTTGCTGGTTTTTTTTCTTTTCCTTTACAAAGTGTAAAATGCTTAGAGTTCTTTTTATGAAGAGTACACTGCATTAAATGAACACTCTTAACATTTCAGTGACCTACAACTTGCACTGTAATTATGAAACAGACTGTTCTCAAGTCTCAGAACAATGATTTCTGCATAAAGCATGTTTAACATCCACCAAGTAGCACAGCAGTAGTACATGTAGAACAGGAGTGTGCCAGAAATATGAGGAATCATTCTCCATAGGAACAACATATAGGGCTCATCCCTGACTTCCTAGGAATCGCTTATTTTATCCAATGTAGAGGAAGTTGCTCATGCTGCCTCTCGCTTAGGGTTATGTTGCATTTGCAATGCTTTATCTGTGAAATGACCAAGAAATGGCTGAGCATTGAGCTAATGATACTAATTAAGAAACAAATCCTCCCAAAACCCCAGAAAACAAGTTCAGACAAATCTTGGCCCACCTATCACCCAAGGACAGTAACTATCTTTTCAGTATACCCCCAAATCAAGAAGCCATTTGGGACAGACCTGCTTTCTGCCATGCCTAGAGATTGCCCAAACAGAGAATTTTCATCCATGAGTGAGTAATGTCACCACTTGTGTGTGAGCCTCCATCAGCGTCATTTACTGCCCCTGTAACGCTGCATGGACGCTGCAATTCTGAGTTCACACTTTCACAGCACAAAACTTCTTTCCATGCCCCAGTGTCAAAGACAGAAAACAAAAACCAGCTGCTATCTCTTTCTTTGAAATTATCTTATTCAAAGCAACAGACTACTGTGGTACAAGTTCCCAATACTGATTGTACTCTTTTTCCTATGGAAAAGTAGCACTAACCATCCAGATCAATGTCCAGAGTCACATATGGCAAATATACAATTCTCAGCTGTGTCAGGTTTCTAAAGAAATGTGGCTTTAACACCTCAGAATAGCAGGTCTGCAGAAGATGTTACAATAAAAAGCTAATTTTTTTTACTTTTACATACTTTCAAAGTATGATGCATTTTATTCGTGAATAGAATAGCTAGATACTTGTTTTGTCCCCCTACTGGAAAAATATTTTGTCTGAGGATCCATTCCATGAATACAAGGCACAAAGGAAGAACATGTAATTGTTAAACATATAATTTGTTATGGCCCAATCTATTACAATTTGTCACTGAACCTTAAGTACAAAGCAAACTAAGAAAATCAGTAAAACAACAGAAGTAATGAAAATAAATCTTTTCTATTGCAGTGTAAGTTCTTTCTGCAAAATACTATTGTACTTTTCAACAAAATTACTTGTAAACCTAAGAAATCACTCCAGGAAGAAATTACAGTACACAAAGCCAACATTTTTATCACTATATCATTTTACTAATTTCAGAGTAATCACATAAACTAACCACTGGCTTGCCATAGTGCTGCCTTTTGAAATCTGACACCCTGTAGCATGAAAAAAAGTTGTATGGAAATGTTCACATTTAAGAAGAGCTCTGCTATAAAAAGCTTGTGGTTAACATTAAGCACTATTATACCACACACTCAGTGCTCTCACCTCTGCAGGGAGCTGCACTGTGTGCTAACTGAAGGAGAGGTACAGGTCTTCTGAAGTAGGAAAGCACAGATGGATATCAAAGCAAATCTCATCCACCTCCAGGAAATTACTGTAATACCAGGCTCTACCAAGACTAGAAAGTAGGGAAGTTTCTCAGAGCTCTCCAGACACTTATTTTGGCTATGAAGAAAGCACCTGAAATTGCTAGCATTCTGGACCCAAATTCATCATGATAAAGCTTAGCCTTTGGCATCACCAAAACATAAAATTCCACTCTCAGGCTGTGCTTACATACCAACTGGCATGGAAACAATCTCTTGAGCTTACTGGGGTAAGTGAACTGGAGAGTTCACTAAAAGTCTTCTCCAACTGGAATGCTGAGACTTTTCTAACACCTAAGTCAGACACAAAACAATTTGTATTAAAAAACCTGCACACAATGAAGCATTAAATGGGAATGATGCTTTAAAAACAGAACAAAAACACATCCCCCCACAGTATGAGGGTGTTACAAGTAACTAGGGAGATATAAATATCATGGTTATCTTTTCATAATCAAGATGTTATGAAAGAATTCCAATCTGTGTGTTTACCCCATATATCAACTTGTGCCTGACTAGCCATGAGCTCATTATTCAGATGACTTCTTCCCTCTGTTCTCAGTGCTCAACTGCACGTAGGGTTTGAGGTGGCTGAGGGAGCCACCACAAAGTCCAGGGACATATCAGAGGGATTCTGAAAGGTGGGAAAAAAAAGAAGCAAGCAAACTGCAAAGTGACATCATGTTAAAACTTGTGGTGAGTGACAGAGAGAACAAAAATGGCTCTCCTGGTGTGAAATCAGAGGCCCACCTACCCCATATTCTAGCTTAGAGCAGCAAACAGCAAATATTTGAAGACTATGAAAAGATAAGCAAGCATCTAGTGAAAGTTCTCCAGAACACTCTCTGATAACTTCTAAAAACTTTCAGCCTGGGGACTTCCTAAGACAGAAGTAATATCTCTGTATCTAACAGTCTTTGTAGACTTTTCTTCCAGGAACTTATGTGCCTGCTTTTTACCACTTGTACATTGATGGCATCCATAACATGGCATCCTGCAGCATCCACCATGCTCTAACAGTCTAATTACATGCATCTGAGAAACCACTTCCTTTGATTTTTTTGATATGTCACCTAGTGGTTACATTGCTGCCCCCCACTTCTTGTTTTTAAGAGGCAGTGAACAATCATCCTTCCTGATGCATTTCCTAAGACAGACCTTTATCACATCCTCTCCCAGTCGCTGCTTTCTCAAGCTGAAGATCCCTAGTCAGTCTAGTCATTTCTCACAGGGAAGCTGCTCCATACACCTCTTCTTGTTGCTCTTCTCTGATATTTTTTCCACTTCTGCTACATAGCTTTGATTTGGAACACTGAAATCCTAACGTAGAAATACACCACGAATTTCTACAGTGACATCAAGAGAGTTTTGACTCCATTTCTAGTCAAGTCTTATTTTACCATGTATTTTTCTGATCATTAAATGAAGACTAAGGTGACATATTAATGAAGCTATTGGAGCACTAAAAACATGTTCCTGGATACCAACAACCCAGAGTCCAGCATTTCATATGTGCACTCCACATGTACCTACAATTTCCTAGTAGGAGAGCCCGAGTCCTTCCTCCAGCCCTAGTTCTAGAGCAGGAACACTCTTCTGTCCATAAGATTGTGAGGATGACAGCACACCATTGAATAGAAAGGAAACTTGCATAGTGTTCTGTTGTACAGAAGGTATCCAAGCCTCTATTTTTTTCATTGATACCATGGAGATTTGAGGCAACAGGTTACACTAACAAGTCCTCTGCCAGTGGATGAAAGGTGAGGAGCGTTGCCATTCTGCCACAATTACACACAATGCCACCACTCCAAGGTATCAGGAGAAGCTGTTTCTCACACCAGAAGAACACTGCAATATCCACCCAGGCAGCTGAGGGCCATGGGTCAGAGTGAAGAACTTGAACTCAAGAATTTCTGACCGAGGCATGGAGTGTCAGTGTATGTGGTTGGTTGGTTCAGGTTTGGAGGATTCCTTGAGAAACTTTAGCAGACAAATACAATTCTAAAATTCATTGTTCAACATTTTGCAGAGATTATTAAGAATACTATCCTTTTCTTCCACAGACATTTGGAACTTGCTATTGGCAAAGACTCTCTATGAGTCCAGTCTTGCATTCACACTCACTTGCGTGCACAGTAGCAAGAACAAGTAACTACCCCCAAGCAAACTTCAGAAAGACAGATCAATATACACGTATGCTTGATTTTACTTAAATATTTTATTATCAAATCTAATACTAAAAAACCCCCCAGCACAACTACTAAATAACAAAAAATCTTCAATCAGACTTGTTCTTATACTCCTATCTTGTTCTAGTACTCATTTCTGGGAATTTCCTATTTTTCCTTTGCCACGTCATGAAGCAAGACCAAATTTTGCTCTCTTCTGGTGAGGTCACTTTTTATACAGACAAATCTAATACTATCAGTACAGGAAGAGTAGCTGAAAGTAGCAGCACTTCTGGCTTCTCTGGTAACACAACTGAGAATCACAAAAGATAGTGAGAACTTGCTCTGAGCCACACGAGCACAACAGCAAAGCAGAACATTCCTTCTCAGCTGGTCGAACTCTGCTTCAAGCAGCCTGGAGGTCTCAATGAACAGGCAAAGGGAAGTGACTGAACACCGGTACAGAAAGCTGTCCTGCAGAGCTCCATAGGTCTTTAGGCATGTTATAAACCAAGTTTACCTCCACTGTGATCCACTTCAGCTTTACTGAGCTGAGAAAAATCCTGTGTTTCATTATATTTGCTGCCACTACCGATAAATGTGTAATAAAGGTAAAAGGTGGTGTGGATAAGCCAAGTAGCACAGAAACCTCTTTTAGGCAAAGTCTTTTCTGCAGCAATCCATTCACAACAATCATCAGTGACAAGACAGCAGTGGTAGTGACCAGAGTGGAAACTTCTTTACCGAAACATCCTGGCATAGACATCACATAAGTGAAACTGTGTGTGCAAGGGAAGAAGTTCAGCGTCTCAGCCTGCCACAGAAACACTGATCGTATGTGATAAACAAAATACCTTTCTTCTTTTTAGGTTAGAAAACAGCCCTCAATAGTGTGTGTACTTTGAAGTTATCACTCACATGAACAACTTTCAGAGCTTCATTTTGCTTCTATGCAACACCATATATCTTCTCCATTAAATCACCAGAGGTGGTTAGGTGGCATAGCTCTCTCAGTCAAAACAAGGAAAAACACTCTGAGAAATAACATTTAAATTCAACATTCTCCTCAACATGTTTTTTCTTTTCTGAATCCAGAGCAATCTTACTATTCCTGCATTACTTTAAAGACAGAGTTGTACAGAATAAGCAAAAAATTGTAATTTTTATATTGAAATCTTATATGGTCTACAGGTCATTGCTAACTTGGCTTGTTTTATTTCACTGAATAGTTGCAATGACACTTAGCAACCGGATCACATCAGATTTGGAAGAGTTTTCATACTGCTTCACACTATTCTTATATGCCCAAATTTCTTTTTCAGATTCATGTAAGAGGGCTGATGACTCAGCAGAGCAGAATCAATAATGGAATGGCATGGATGAACCCTGGGATTTTTTTTTTTTTTTGTGATCCCATTAAACTTCAGAGTCTACATAGCTCCAGCATGTTCTAGGTTTACTTTTCTATTTCAAAGAATATTTATTTTTAGAAAGAAATAGTCTTTTATGCCTCAGAGAGAAAAAAGTTAGAGGTATAGTGGAAAGATGAAAGCCCTTATTATTATTAAAAAATCCCAAACCCACACAGCTCTGCCTTTATTTATTATGTTTAAAATACTTCAACATCTACCAACCCAATAAGCCAAGTTTACCTATCACAATTCTATATATTGCACAGTCATATGAACACAACTCCTTAAAACTAATCAATCAAAACTGATGCCAAGCTGAAAGAAGTGGGGAAATACCAGACATATCATTACAAAAATAAAACCTAAGAAAAACTTTTTCAGAAAAAGAAAGAGATCTGTACTTTTTTAGAGGATCTAAGAAAACAGAATTGCAACTCAAGTCATTGCTTGAAGCACTATCACAGTAAAACTCTACGCCACTGATACAAACACACCTGCCAAAAAAAAGACCATCAATAACCTCTGAAAACTGGTAAGAGTCCTTGCAGCAATGTAACTTATTATCACACAAGGGACAGTTTTCTGACAAACCACTTCAGCTAAAGCTCTCTGTGGAAGGAATCCAGTTCCAAAGGAGAGGAGCATTTTGGAGCACGGGTATCTCTCACTATTGCAACCCGCCCTCCCGTGCCAAACAAGCAGAAACAAAGTCTTTGAAGTTGTGGGAAAACACCTGTAAAAACATACAGATTTTGGAGAAAACTGGTGTGAGAGACATAAGGTGGAAGGTGTGCCATCACAGACATCTTGGCCCTGGCAAAAACCCTGAAGTTTAAAGTGAGAATGACATTCCAAGAACAATAGTGAAATTTGCCAGTCCAGAGAAATGTTTATGCAATAAAGGGTGAAACAACTCCACTACACACATATTTCCTAAGCAAACAACTGTGAGTTAATCGAGGGCTTAAATATATCCCACAGTGTTTAACAAAGGATGGCATCCCTATTCTCAGGCTTGGAAGCTGCATATCAAGTTTTGGAAGCAGGGACTTTGCAGCCAGATTTGAAAACCTGAGAAATATTAACCTGAAGAAGGAATGCTGACTGACTTCTTATAAAGGAATCATCATGCATTTTGTTTTTCTTATCAATACTTTTCACTCTCTATGTACTTTCACTAAAATAACAGCAAATACAGTATCACTGCACAATATCTCAGGCTTTACGTGATGTACACAGGATCCAGTGGAATGGCCTCCAGTTTCGAGTCGAGTCATAGGCTATCACAGGCAAAACCAGAAGAGAAGAAAAAAAAAAGACAAAATGATCAAGTTTCAGCAAAATGACCTGCTTTTTCTCCCACTACAGCTGAAGCACTAATGGTAAGAAACCATCTTCTACACTCCAGAAGAAATAAGTTTGTGCCAGCAGATAATGATCCCCACATATAAGCTGAAATATCTCATTTTTTCCCACTGTGGTGGCAAGATTCTCCCCAATTGCTTATGTATTAATTTCATCTTTTATTTAAAAGAGTTTCCTCTTCTTGTTTATCCATGCCAAGGGCCAGCTTCTCTTACATCTCCTTTCCCAAGGAGTGCGTCCTGCTCCACAGCCGCCCTGCCAGGCCCTTCCTGCACTGCTCCTCCTGATGCTGGTGCTCTGCTTCATACTCTCATTCATCTGCAATCCAAGATGGACCTAAATAAAAATTTTTTCCTTGCTCAACTGCATCATTAAGCAGGACATGGAAAAAAAACATAGATAAATGCAATGATACTGGATCAGTCTTGCTTTAAATTCTACAAGTATATATATTTATGATATTGTATTTTGACATGTATTTATACATTTGTTTTTAAAACAAAGTCACTTGTGTTCTTTACTCTCCTCTCTATCAGCTGTTTAAAAAAAAAAAGATACCTGAAACCACTGCAAAACTGTCTGGTACAAATACTGTTCAAAGAGGAATCTCTGGGCTGATTTCCTGTATGTAAATGTGCTCAGCTGAAAAAATGTCCAGGGCATGATTCCCAGACTACAGTACAGGAAAAAAGAGGAGTTCCCTGGCTTAGTTAACATCAGAAGGAAGACACAGGGAAAAGAGGCCAGTTCATGACTCTCATATGTGCGTGCACACACACACAGAAGCGCAGGCACATGCATGTGCGCTGCCTTCCCTGCCTTGCCTCTGCCCTGGTGGGCTGGGTGAGCTGGCGCAACATCCCCCCAAGGGAACAAGCTCTTGGAAGATCTGATATGACATTTTCACATTCAACTGACTGCATGCAACATTCCTTTAAAAAAATATATTATCTGTTTGCTTGCTTGAAGCGTCACAAAGATAATATTCACGTCTGTGACCCTGACTGTCTCTGGTCAAGAGGCAGAGAGATTGTACAGACCGCATTGCCTTCCAGCACCCCCGGGATGCCTGCCAGAGAACAGAGCTGCTGTCCCAGAGGAGAGGGTCAGATCCCCTGGCCTTCAGCTAACACTGTTAGCAGTCCCTCTGCTGACTACTGAGGAGGTGAATGGCACAGGGGACTTGGCTTGCACAGCCCTACACCTGTGTTACTGACGTACACAGCAAAAACTCCAGCGCCCTAAATCCAGGGAAAGAGTATTATTTTTTTCTTTAGAGAACCTTATCCCCAGATCACTTGTCTTTCTATTTCTTCTTTATCATTGTTGACCTCCAAATTCCTACACCACCACCCTCTTTCAGCATCTACCAAAACATTCATATCTGTTTTCTACATTGTGGTTACACGTCCATGTGGGCTGAAAATCTTTTAAAGAATCTTATTTAAACACAGCTTCATCATCCAGATACTGTTTGGGCAATGAGCTATGCAGAGCCAAGCAGCATTAGAGAATCTTATTTCAAAGCCTGTTTCCACTACCGGAGCACTCATTTTAAAGTGAATCTAAATTACTGCCTTTCCCATAAAAACTTGCTTAAGTGCATTTAAAAGAAATGTTGCCAAGTGCAGAAATGCAACCTCTGCCCTTGGAAGTCCTTGAATTAAAGTTTGCTGAAGGCTGCCAGGTAAATCCAGGGTAGAATCAGTTTGTGTTTGCTCAGTCCTTCTGCTCTCCCACCCAACCTGCACTCCTGGAGATGGGGTACCCAGATGAGCAGAGCTACTGTTTCACCTGATAGGGCTGATCTGTTCATCACACCCACCACTGTTTGCCTCCACACCAGTAAGGACATAAGCTAACAGAAAAGCTGATTGTCAAAAGCATCATGTGCATTTTTCTATGTGTCAAGCTCATCCTGCCATGACAGTGGTCTGTATAATACCTCCTGCTGCCACAGACCACGACCACAACTGATTGTGTAAGGACAGTAATGAACGTAAGTTTGATGTATGAGTATACAATTCGCTAATTTTATAAACTGGTCACAGAACATGTGAAAAGCTTGAGATGCAAGCAGATTTCACTTTTTTTATTCTAAACTTTTTTCTGGGACTGCCATTTTTATTTAAGTTGATTCTGTAAAGGTTGAAAAAAAAAAAGTTTTTAAGAAATGCAAGGCCCTACTGAGCCCAGGAGTGGCTACCCAATAGAGAGCAGCAAAATGTAGAGCATCCACTCTGTAACCCACGAGCTCCTCCTTTCACTTCAGAAGGCAGATAGCCCTTCCAGAATAGGTAGCACCCAGAATTTCTGGCTATGTCTGATCAAGAGAGCACACATTAGACTAGAAAACCTCTTAAATTCATCCAGGGAGTTTCTCTTCTGTGCTGTCAGAGGATATCTGGCTTAAGGACACACAATAACACAACTGTGGCAGCTTAGCAGTCTCTGTACGCATTTGTACACATTTCTAAGCTACCTTTTTCAGGTTCTTAAATCACCAAAAACCCGGTCTAACAGCCACCAAACAATTTTTAAAATGTGGTAAAATCACATATCCATTACAAAAGATGTACTTATGTGATTTTCTTGGCTTACTTCTGTTTAGATAATACAGCTGCATACAAATTGCTGTTGCATTTTAATAAAATTGTAATGTTAACAAGGTCCACATGGAAAGCACAAGTAGCTAAAACTTTGAGGAGGCATGGACAGGAAAAAGGACTATGCTAGACCAGAAAACATAGCAAAAGAATATTGAAAGTTAGTAATTCAAGCAGCAGAATCAATGGCTGACAAAATTTTAAGCAAACACGTTGCCTCTGTGCTCACTTCTTCTATTATCTTCTCTGAGGGTAACCCTTTACCATACTTCCACTGCACCTAATCTTGGACTGTATCAAGAAAGCTACACTTTCTGAAAGGGTAATAATACCTTTTTGCCGCCATAAGAGACTCTGCCTTACAGAGAATATTGCAGGTGGAAAGATTAAAAAAATAAGAAGTCCATCTAAACACAGACCCACAATTTAATACTGCCTTCGTTTTCTGTTTTGTTCTCGCTATTTTTTCTTTCTTCCCAGAAATATTCTTGCCAGCTGTTTTTGCTGTCTCTCAGTATTCCATCAACAACCAAATATCACCATGTGGTGCTGGATCTCAAAGGCAGAATTAAGATTAACTGTGTTATGATTAAGTGCCAGCTGAAGAGACACAGCCACAAAACCAGACTCTGTGGCTGAGAGCTCATGGCCCCACTCAAGATGCCCCCAAGCACTGAAATTTTCACCCTCTTCCCCCCAGAAACAGGAATGGGATGGCATTTCCAGAAAGAACAGTCACCCTTGGATGACAAAAAGAGTTTCAACATTGACACTTATGAGCACTCTTTGGTTCCCCAGTGAAAAAACATAATTCAGTTCTATGCTGATACATGCACAGGAAACCTATACATGGAAAATGCAGGTCAGATGAAGGCCAGTGGGATAAGGACCACAGGTATGTGTAGCTATGGTATTCTCATGCTCAGTATGGAAAATATTCCACAGGCTGGCACATTCTTCAAATAGTTTTTCAAAATAATTATTACCACTTAGACCCATATAACTTACAACAAGTTAAGCGAATAAAATAAATAAATTCCCTAGTCAGGTCCCTTAACCTCATCTACTTATCTCGAAAAGCAAGTCAGTTAGCTTTCCTTCCAGTGCTCCTCACTGCCAGATTAAGGTTGCTATGGGGCATACAGTATTTGATTAAAGCAATTATATCTACTGGCATATACACGTGTTTGTTTTATGCTATGGAAATATCTCTATGCTTTTCACAGAAACTGGATATAAAAGTTACACATGGAAAACCCAGTACCTGTGAATGCCCTCCTCCCAAACTGTAAACATAGCAGGAGAATTCTAATGTTTGTTTGAAAACACTTGCCCTAAGTGATAATCCTGATGGAAAAAAGGAAGTAATTTTGCTTACTCCTTGCCTTCAGGTGGCTCATTAAAACACCTCTTATAAAAGAAAGAGGATATGAGTCTCTCTTGACTTTATGCTGAGGCTAACCATCTTTGGGGAAGGATCCTGGCAGCGAAAGAGTATAAACTCAATTTTTTGTTTTAATTTAGAATTTAATTTGTCAGCAAAACCAAAGTTCATAAAGAAGGCAAATTTTGACAAATTGCAACTGCCATGAGCTCTGCTAAGAGCAGGATGTAACATGAATGGGATTCTTCAAGAGAACAAATTATAATCATTGCATACAAACAAAAAATGCTTACATTAATAAGTTTGTTCTATAGTTTGCCAACTCTTCAGGCTGGGTACTAAGGGAAATTTGCTAACCTCACATTCATAAGATAAAGTGATCTGCAGCACATCTACTACATGTCAGCAGGACAAGATGACAGTTGTCCTGTCGAGTTTTTTGGATTACAATTAGCTTTTTCTTGCACTATAACTACAATACCTTAAATCTGAGCACACCTCTAAACAGAAGGAGATAATCTAAGCAAAGCAGTTTTCCAAATCTAAGAAACCTTATTCACCCAAATCATTTGCACCAACAGAGAAAATTTTTGTTTATAAAAATAGTAATTTATTTGTGTATCTAAAATAAAATACAGCATATGTACTAGTTACAGACTAAGAATGTCTGCTGCTCATTTCAGCTATAGTATACTCATAAAAGTAAATGCTTAGGATATACTATGTCAAGTGGATGGATAGCATGGTAGAGTCTGCAGGGTCATGTAATCTACTACATTAGTATTACAAAGACATCATCAGTAAATAGCTGGAGATGTTCAAAGCCTAAACACTTATCGGACACTCAAGACTGGTATTTACCTAGCTAACTTTATCAACTGGTCCCCTAGACTGTCTTTACAAAGTCTAGCAAAAACAAACTTCAGAATGAGGTTCATTTGATGGAGCGGAGCGGAGAGGAGAGGAGAGGAGATTCAGAAATGCCAGCTTCCTTCTCCCTGATTCCTACAAAAGGATGGCAGGCCCATACCTGCAGAGCTGTACTACAGCTGCCTTGAGTTGAATGCTGCCTGCCAGGCTGCTCAGGCAGGGCCAGCACAGCACAGAGGCAATCTGTAACCCAGCAATCCCCTTGCCAAAACAGGAGAGATGAGCTCTGCTGTGGTTCTCACAGCATCAGCTGCTCTCAGCATCACAAGCTCCATCATCACATCATGGGAGGCTTCACTGGGTTATGAAAAATCATAATGAAATCTCACTACAAAACTGCTCCCTGCGTCCTGTAATTAGATGTACCTCTTGCCCAAGAGGGAGATCTTCCCCATCTCTGTCTCCTTGATGCCAGGAGCGGGGAGGTCTTCTCATCATCTACTTTTGTGGATAGAGAGATACTGCTTAGGGAAGAAAACTTCATTCCTATTTCTGTTGTTTTTTTTTTTTTTTTCACTTTTCAAACATGAAAACACTGTTGTAGAATTGCATGAAAATTGAACTAAATCACTCACAAAGAAACCACAGAATTTTGTCCATGTCCCACCAAATCAGATGTCATGTATCAAAGCAAATGCCCACTTAACAACTAGCACAGTATTGCACCAAAGAAGTGCCCTCTGTGTTCTCCTAAATATGTCCAAACTCTAGGAGATAAACTGATGAAGAGCTGTACAAATGGGAATAACTCTGGTGTTGAGCACAGCCCCACGCAGAGAAAGTGCAAGTGACTCCAAAGAAGCGAAGAGCACAGCAGATGTAGCGAGAGTACAGCCATAGCCATAGAGCCAAGAAGTGTAACACACCCCGGAGCACAGGGTGTGCAGTTCATTCTCCTCCAGACCCAGCTGCAGCAGCTGAACAGGATTGCTGCCCCTCTCAGCTGCTCAGCTCCAAGTACTGCCCGGACTGTACCATCCCTATGGCAGAGCTCTAATCCTTTCAGTGCAAAGGCAGCCAGGTTATCACAAACTGACTTAAATCATCAGTTCCCACTCAGCTTTCAGATTTCACACTAATGTGCGTGAAGGACTTTCACACATTCATCTCCACTCTCTGCTGGCATGGGGCAATGGTGTCCAGCAAGATGTCAGGAGTAAGCAGAGCCAGCAGCACCAGTGGCAATTCACACTGCGGACAGACCCGCTGCAGCTTCCTCTCTGCCTTTGCCTCTCTACTGCTCTGGGATATGCTTGATCTTGCTGAACCAATTCAATCAGTAGTAGGTGAAAAAGCCATACTCCTCCCCCATCCCCATATTTTTAAAAATACATTTTTCTGACTAGTTTTCTACTGGTTTAGTGATATGGATCACCAACACTCAAGCACTCACTGCAAGACAACACAATGCTGCAAGCACATGCAATGGCCAAGCTTTGCTCAATATAAACACTTTATGTAAGTCACTGAAATAAATTATGCTGCAAATTATGAGTAAATTATGCTGCAAATGGGTAAAAATTCTCCTCTATTTGTTCAGGACAATCAGTTCCCTTTTTTTCACTGTCAATCCACATTAGACCAGTAACTTGCTGCTTGCAGAATGCTCTCTGAACACTTCAAGCAGACATGGCTCCTATTGTGCTCCTGGGCTACAGTTTATTATCTTGTTTTTTTCTGCTGAATGTAGTTATTTTTTTGAGAGGACAGAACAGAGTGAATGAGGATAAAGCAGAGAAATAAACAGGAGCCAAAATCTCTCCCTGTCTACAACAAAAACACGTCACTAGCAACCACAAAGGATATTAAAATCAACAGATAAAGGTCAGATAAAGCACAAGATAAGGTAGTGCGTACATTAATATCTCAAAGATGCTATTACAAGGTTAATCAGTTATGCTGGCAAGATTTAGGTTTGAGCTATTTAGTGCCTAAGAAATAGAATCAAAATAATTTATTTTTACTTTATAAACAAAATGTAAATCAGTCATGAAATTACTACTTCACAGAACAAAATTAATATAATGGAATAAAATCTAAGTTTAGAGTCGCAGCTCTGTAGGGGTTTTGAAACTAGTACAGCTATACACAATACAGCTGCTTCAATGCAAAGCAGAATTCCAAGTTTTTAACACAGGTAAACCTTGTTCCTGCTGATGGCAAAAAGAAGAATGCTTGGTATATTACATTTTTGTCCTCATTTAGTTACATGGTCTTCCCTTGGCTGTTTTCAAGAATGTTATACCGTGAACAAGAGGTTTCTTTACATTTTCATCTGACAAAAATCAGAAGTTCAGAATTTACATTATGACTAATTCTGCAATTCTTCTAAATTTTTGATTCTACTATATTTTTATGACTGAAACTCAATAAAATGTCAATTGCCTGTTTTACCAAGCGGATGGCTCCAGATTTTTCATGACTGTTCAACACAAGGGTGGCTGATTCTTGAGCTGAGGAGAAATTATTTAGGCTCATGTCATTACAACACAACTAAGAAGAAAAGAAATTGACAACACTTGTTCAGAAATCTTTGCAATTGCAGCTTTCACAGCAGTAATTCTTGAGAAAGATTTGCAGGCACAAATCAGAACGCATTGCTTTTCCCATGGCCTGCCTGTGCTCTCGGCAGTGTTCTCTCTTGAGCCTGCTCAACATAACGAGGAGGCAGAGTCTGAAAGACAGGGTTAAGTCTAATTATTCAGCCAGATATATCAAAGGGAAAGTTACCATGAGTATAAAGTAAGCCATATTTCAGTATTTAAGAGCCCAGTGTACAGCTTAAGGAGAACTTGAACTCCACCTTTATCAAACTATTGCCTCTGCTATGTATTATTCACACAGCAAGAGTCTTAATTGCCCAGACACTCTGCCAATTCTTTTCTCTCTGTTGAAACCAACCACACAAATCTAAAACATCTACTTTCAATAGAAGTGTACTGAAACACACACTAGAGATATTAGTTGTCAAGTTTTAAGCAGAAAGTTTCACATGATTTATACAGCTCCATGAGCCTGTCAGTATCAGAGTATCTTGGCGATAGCAATTCCTCCTTTCCCAGCCTTCCAGAGAAACACCATCGTTCATTGCTTTGTTGACTGTTTGAGGGCATATGTGGGTGTATTGGCCTCTAACAAAGAAAGTGCATAAGGAAATCAAGGTAAAGCTAAACTGAAAGAAAGACTTTCCCATTTAGTACTGAAAACACTTACCTGATCCAACACTCTCACTTAACTCACTGGAGTTAAATATGCTGCAGTGCCACTCTGGAACTGTGTTTTCCAAATGCAATGATCTTGTATTGCAATATTTTGAAAACGTAATGGTTGATTTAACTCTGAAAACTTGTATCTCATGCCAATAAACTATTTCTTTTAGCTCACCTGTTACTTACTGCTTCATTGTTGCTGATATGCCACAGAAAGTCTGGAAGTAAGAAATTGTTTAAAGCTAGTCCTGCAGATTTTAAGAGGTCAATCATGCTCAGTGCAGGTTCAAAACAGAAAGGAGAACATCAGTGAATTCTCTGAACCTCTTTGCTAAACAGACAGATTTTCTGAACCAACTAAACCTTTTTCAGGGCACTTACCTTTAGAACAAGATGGAGCTAGTGGCCCAACAACTGGAAACTCAGCAAATGTAGTGCTGTGTCTAAGAGTGCAGGAGGTCTCCTCTACTGAACAAGGCATTTCATACAATTAAAATTGTTACTGCATCAACATCTAAAGATGCAGGTGGTAAGCTGCCTGAAAATAATGTCTAGTTCTTTAACAGTACCTTTTCCTTGAAGATTTTAGAGTAATGTACAAAACTTAAAAAGCTCACACAACTGTACCAATTAACAGGCATCTTACAACTCCTGCTTTAATTAAGGTGTTTTCTCCTTTACCTAATGAAATGAAAATAGAAGGTAAAGAGGATGTTAATTTGTCTAAAAGAACACAGAAGAGGAACCTCTAGGTTCACAATACCGTCAACCTACAGTTTGCCCCCAACCCTCATTTAGGCTAACAAGTCTATGGGTTGTGCTGCAGACCAGGTCGAGAACTCATCCAACTTGGAAAAACAGAAACAAAACCCTCTCCCTTCAAAAAAAGAAAAACAAAACCAAAAAAACCTCACCCACCAGCTTATAGCTGGAGCACTCCTCCTGGTCAGATCCAGGTCCCAGCAGAGCCCAGCCACTGTTAGGCTAGCAGAAACAAGGTGTGCCAGGGAGCAAGAGCAGGGTCAATGGAACAGTTGGAGGCCAGAATAGATGAAGCAAGGATGTATCACAGATCTTGGCCTGAGGTGTCAGAGTGCTTGGTTCCCAGGGAAATCCTCTAAAGCATCATCCTCTACCTCATACCCTAAAACTCCCTACACTAGAGGACATATGCAAAAGACAACTTCCAAAGGAAACATGCTTTTCAAGGCTTGTGCTAATTGCAACTTGTTCCTTTGCAGTTGCAATAGACAGCCAGGAACTGCCTGTGTATGCAAAAGCTGCTCCCATTGCTCTTCTAATGTAATGTAGTTCCTGTCAAAACTGAAGCACAAACAGTCCCAATCCCAAACCAGCATGAGGCAAAGTAAGATAGCACAAGCAGTAACATTGCAATGTAAATGCTTTCCTCCAACTGCTCTGCATAATCTCATGTCAGCATGTGTCATTCACAGTTTTTATCCAGAGTTAATTTCAGGTCTTTTACAGCGAGGATTTACACTCTCTGTTCTTTAAAGTAGTGCTCATTACAAGGAAGCTCATTATTACACCCAAAGCAGTAAGCAAAATTTGCAACTCCTTTCAACTGTCTTGTAGCTATTTACTCTGCAGGAAAAACATGAGTGATCACGGCAAAAGCTCAATGGCTTCTTAGCAGTCCATGTTCAGGGTCCTTGGTTAAAAAAAACCCAAAAACCAAAAAAACAAAAACAAAAAAACCCAAAACAAACAAACAAACAAACAAAACCAACAGAAACCTTTGCAACTGAATTGGCATAATTTCTTATACCAGCCTGGCAGAGACGTGGAAACAAAGCCCTGCTGCTTGCTGTTTGCACAGACAGCTTCTTGCTGGTAGCCAGCTCAGACCTGTGAGGTATAACACAAATAAACAGTCCTGATCATAATATGCAGTAGAGGCAACAAAGCCAAAGAAAGAAGAAAAATAACACATGCCAGAACATGCAAGAATAAAGAAGGTGAAACATTCTACTGCTACTGCTTTACCAAAGTGTAAGAGGATGGTCCTGTCTGGAGAACAGCTTCTCATCTTCTTTTTCACATGAAAGGCAGCAAAAACATCTTACAAGAAATCTATAGATCAAGATGCTAAGTTCAAATAGTAGAAGATTATAAAATTGAAACTGACAGGACTTGCCCAAGTGGGTTCTTCTGCTTTTCATTGAGACACTCTCATAAAGTGCCTACAGGACAGACTGCACACAGCATGTCCTCTCAACGTCCAACTGAATCACACTTACTCTTCTGTTTTAGTTTTTTTTTAATTTGTGAAACTAAAAAACCCCAAATGCAAGGAGGCCAACAGCCTACAGGCAGGAGTTATCTTTTCTTTCTTTTTAAATAAATAGTTACTTTTTCTTTCTTTTATGAGGGTTCCTCACCAAGAATCACCACTAGTACAGCTCTGCTAATGGTAGAAATAAAAGAAAAATGAGTGCTAGGGCCTTTAGATATTACTTTTTGAATAAAAGATGAATCCTCTTCTTACTACAACCCTTACCACTGCTAACCTAAAAAGCATGAAACTACAAATTAATGGCAAATCCTAAACTGCCCAAGCAGAGACAAAACCTCCTTTCCCTACAGGAATTCAGAAATGGTTAGAAGTCAGTGTGGACTGACAAGTGTATTATCTGGATCACAGGAAGATCAAAGTACCTGAAACTCTTCATATCAACTAAAACCTGAGCTTTGTGTGTGATAACTCCTCATCTTTGGCATACACATCTTTGAGTCAGCAAATTGCCTTCATTTGATTTTCAAAAAACCTCTCAGGGTTTATCTGCTGAAGAATCCCCGCTTTTATTTAACACAAGGAATTAAGAAGTAATTACATTATGTTTACACATTTATAAATGATGGGTTGCCTTTTGTCAAGGGTTCTGGATCTCTTAATCCTTCCTTAATCTAATCAAACAAATTGGCAATAAATAAAGCACAAAGGGATGTGGCGGCCCAAGGGAGAAATTGCAAGGAAAACAAAGGAAGCTTCAGACTGCTCCTCAAACCAGTGATCAAGTGCAGGCAAAAGAAAACCTACCACTCAATTCCAGTGGAAACAGGGAAATAATGGGTATCCTTCTAAGTTTTCACGCAAAGGTATAACACAGTAAGTCATAATAACAATGTGTCAAGCTCCAGTATCATAATGCGTCAAGCTCCAATATCATGCACTGAGACAACTACAAATTATCTGGACTAAAAAATGCCTTATTTAAAAAAACCTGCTAAAGATCTGAGAGCTTATAGCTGTTAGTGGAATCTAATTTAATCATCAAGTAGCATTTGGTGTCCCTTTGAAGCCAAGTGTTCAATAAGTGCTGAAAAACCTCAAAAAAAAAAACCCAAAACCCCTGTTCCTCAGTAGTGTAAGGAGGAAAAAAAAGTACAGTGAAATCCTTCAAGTAGCTTCATATGGCAAATGTTTGGGCTATTGACTTTTTATTGCACAAACCCTTCCATCAGCTGCCTAGAAGAATGACTAACTAAATGAAATTATGCTTTAAGCCTTGGAGAAAATACACAAGGACAGACTTTTTTCAAGTTACCTTCAAGGTGAAGGATTGAACCGTGGCATTGGATCAACCTCACAAGCAACACAGCAGGACTCTATCACAGAATTCGTTTTCAAGAGAGAGTAGGAAAGTGCTATGTTACAAAAGGGGTTTCTGTCCTGGAAACAAAGAGCCTAGTTTCCCAAAATCATCAGCCAGAAGCATCAATACTGGGTAAACCCCCACCTCTTTCTGAGCAAGCAGCCTTGACACCACTAAGATTGGCACATATTAGCTCCTATTAGGATTGCTACAGCTGGTCAGGCTTTCAGTTTCTTTTTTTCCCCTTCAGCAGAAAGCTTATTTGCCTGGGCCAAAAAGAGTTTTGAGAAGTGCCGCTTCTGAGCTTTTCTAGTTGAAACCAAGCTGAGCATACGCTTCACATTTTAGGTTTTTTTCAGACATAGCTCCCGAGAGAGCAGACCAGGCTAAAATGCAACACCTTGTAAATTAGAAAGGTTTATCTTTACTTGGAATTGAGTCAACTACAATGGTTTAAAGCTATTTCTTCATTTCACTGTCATCCAGCTACCAGCTCTGAACTTGTTTGTTTAAAGCAAAGATACCAAGGAAGAAGAACCTTTCACAGTAACAGTGAAAAATCCAGTAAGAGCAAAAACTGCCAGGCATGTGCTTGGATGGTAGCAGGCAACAAGAACTTTAATCATCTAACTGATAAGTATTCGCTTTTAAAATTTCCATGAAAAATGAATATAAACATGGTCTCAATGTATAATCCTTGATCACGCAAGATTCCCAGAAATGTGATGATGTTCTGCTTTAATGGTAACCATAAAACAAACAAAGATTCCAAGATTCTGTGATTTGCTTATGCAGACTCTGTTTTAAAAGTGTATTTTACTGTTTCGTGATTAAACCTTTCCCTCTAAATCTTGATCTTTGCAATGTGCTTTTATTTCTACTTTAACTCAGATACTGTTTCCCAAACACAAGATAAAAACTGAGCTTTCCAACAACCAGAAACAAAATCCGTCTTTTGTAATACAACCTCCTAAAGCACTTATTTAAAAGTATACGGCCACAAAGAAAGCCCAAGCAAGATTGAAGTTTTTCCTTCTTTAATTAGTTGTTACAAAGTAGAGAAATGTATAACTTTTTCATTGATTTTAACACTTCACAAGAAAAGCGGGGTTTTTTTGGTGTGGAAAAGGAACACATTTCTAAATTAAGAAACATTAAATGGTGAAAATCATTTACAATCTCCACTTTACCTAGACTCTAGTAACTAGAGTGCTGAGTCATAAATTAAACTGGTGCTCTGACCTTTAAGGAACAACTGAGATCATAATAAACACGTCTCGTATTTTCAGCTGAGTCCAAGTAAAGAGAATTGTCTCACAGCTCCTTGAAAAGCCTCCGGAGATGCAGTTTCTTAAAGCACACATAAAATTGATTCGTTTTCACAGTAACTAAAAACACACTAGAGAAGAGACATGCTAGAGAAAAGAGATGTTAGAGAACAGAGAAGAGAAGGGACTCAATTTACTTTGAATTTGCACTCTTTCTCCTCTCATATATGCACTAAGTCAGAAAAGAACTCATACTGAAAACCAATTATGCATGTGAATAATCACCAAAAACATACAAAACAACCTGAGAACAGAGTAGACTAGACAGTACAACAGTTATGTGCTGCCATGCAAGACCTGGAATTTAATTTTTGTTTGGGAAACTACAGAGATTTCTTATCTAGAAACAGTCATTTTAACGATGCATGTCCCATGAAGGTATTCTTGGGACATAAAAAATCATGAGGACACAAGACTTAGATACACCTTGCTTCAACAAACTTGTAAATGGGAACCTCTACCACCTGTCTGTCATACTGCTCATTTTCTCCTCTCAGCTACACCTTCCCTAAGCACAAACAAAAATAAACTTTTTCTCCAGAAGTCCCTCGAACCCTCTATGGACCTTCCATAGTGGGAGTGCAATAATGAGGGCCAATATATCTGCATACAAGCCTGTGTTCACGCATGCCTTTCAACATCTTATCTGCCTACGTGAACTTGCACTTCATCTTTACCAGTTCAGTAACCAACATCGTATTTCACCAAACACACACAGTTACATCTGTGTGAGTAGGCAATTTATTCTTAGTCATGGTGTACTACAAGCTACAGTCTTCATAAGTATGAGTCAGCTATGCTGCTAAACATGTTTTATAACAAAGAGGCCTTCTTTCTTGGCTTGGCTGATGTTAAGAGGTTAACACTTCACCTGTGTTGCTAAGCTGTAACACGTTACAGGCAATTTTCAGTCAAGTGGATGTAGATAAATGCAGAAAACAAGATACAAATGCTATCTTGAAACCCTTTCTGCATCCACAAAAAAAAATATTCTCAGACAAAATCAGAAGGCTACATGATTCATCTAAATATATCTATGTGCTGGTTAACCCTAAAAAGGGGAAGGGAGGGCCAGACCTGCTCCCTGCTCATCTGTGAGCTGGTTCAGTTTGCTAAGCCAGGGAATTAATAATACAGAGCTGGTGAATGGAAACTGTTCCCAAAAGGGTGTGATGTGTGCTGGAGATGGGACAGGCAAAATGGCAAGGACACACACCCCACCCTCCAGGCAGCAGCCAGGGTTTTTGCTCAGGAATGGAGCTAAACAGCACCATAAAAGAATCCAGTTTCAATTGAAAAAAAAAAAAAAAAAAAAAAAAAAAAAAAAAAAAAAGCAGATGTCACAGCATAAGATGACCATCAGATCATCTAGGTCATAAGATCATGTAGATCATTTTAGGTGCTTCTCATTGGCCTTTCCACCTCACTAAGTCATCAGCTAGACTGTAGACTCCCAGGAACACAGGCCATTATGACAGGAATGATAATAAGTATCAAATACTTCAGGCATTAACAATAATAACAAGAAACAGAAACAAAACAATAGACATGAATAAACATTGAATATTGCCACAGCTCTGTTTGACTAAATGCAAAACATGTTATTTATGTTATGTAATTGAGTTATGAAGCACTTTCACTCTTGCTTCTGAATACAAAATTGCAGCCTTCTAAATCTCCAGTTCGCAATGTGTCTCAGTGGCTGTAGCAAGTTTACAGAAAAAGTTCACTATTGTATCACGTGTTGAATCATGTGCCAGCCCTGGCATGGTATGTAAATGAACTCATTGACCTCTTCGGGTTTTCCCCTTTCTTTTCCCTGATCTGTAATGAGGATATTGAGCTCAGAGGGAGCAGCAGGCAGGAGATTGCGCTGTACTTTCACAATGGGAAAGAAGCCAAAATACAGGCACAATGCCTGGATTCAGCAGTTTCAGGCAAACGCAGCAGAACTGCATACATCCTCCTCCGGGAAGAACGCTTTCCACCACCACTTCAACAGGAAACTTAGCTCAAAACCAAGGGTGGGCTATGCCCTCATACAGTTTTCACACCTGGCTATTGAAGCTATTCCCCTGCCTGAAAGGTTTTCCTGCTAGAGAAACTTCCAAAATTGCTTAAGAGCAATTTACTTTGGTTTGTTATGATGATTTAATTCTGTAATAATCTGAATATTACATGTTGTGCTTATTAGTCTTTAATATTGGGCTTTCTATGCTGAAGATTTTGGTAAAAAAAAAATAAACCTGTACATACTCAGAAAATATTAAAGGAAGAAAATGAACATAGCATTAGTCAGTAAAACATAAGTATATATACTAAAATGTCTCAAAGCTCACAGTGTTTTCATTTTCTGCCTGAAAACGGATCCTACTGACACAGACTGTACGTGCTTAATTGCAATTTTCTTTATGTTCCACCTACCCTTTCCTTAGTTAGTCTCTCTTCAGCTGCTTACAACACAGACAAATTACTTGGTACAATCTGAAGTTCTCCTCTTTCCTCTCAAATCCAAAACAAATTTCTCTGACTAGTTGGCAGAAAGTAAATTTAGATGTGTTCTAAGTTCTCACATTCCACATGAACAAATACATCCGTAGGACAAGACTGCACATGCCTCTAGAGAGGAGAAGCACAAGATTCAGAACTCAAGAAGGAGCAGCCAGAAGCATCTTTAAGTTTCTCTCAATGTGTGGTTGCTCTTGGGAACCACAGCAGCTTCTGACATAGCTCGTTCAAAGGCCTAAAGAAAAGCAGACTTTGACTCTCCCCAGCCCCCCTTTTTCTGGCTTTCCCTCAAACCCAGACCAGTGTTTAATTAGCATTAATTTTATTGACTAATATTCCAGTAAAACAGAGAATCGCTGTTATTTTCATCTTTTTATACGCCAGATCAAGGCTCACAACAGATATTTTGCTGAAGATTTTATGGGAAGCCTGTGGCATAAGCCAAATGAAATCAGGAATGTAAAGAGTATTTTGAAAACAAAGTCTGTTTTTCCTCATCTAGTAGCCTTTGATTATGATTCTGCCTTACACTACACTTACACATCTGAGCATGTTAAGAGTTGGCAGGGAAAGGGATGAGATTTTGACCATGTGACTGGCATACAGCCAGCTCTGTGACATGGACTACTATGACACAGTGGCAGAATATGAGGTCACAGCATATGACCCTCCTCTGTCCCTGGACAAACTGTGAAACCAGGAGAGCTTTGGCAGAGTTGAGGTTTCATACACTGTCATAAATATAGGTTTGCCTAAAGAAACATTCTGGCTCTGTGCTGTCACAGTTAGGTATGCAGGTTAGCTGGCATCTTCTTTCTTGATCAAAATCAGATTCACAATACCTTAAATATTTTTTTAAATATTTGCTAGAACAAGGAATTGTCCATTTGCAACAGTATCTTGTTGAGAAATGTGAGGCTATCACCTAAAATCTTTGTTCCAGGCCACTAACTCTTTCTTATCAGTTCAGTAAACAAAACAAAATAATCATGTTTAAGACCAAAGGGACATTCTACCCTATAGAAACTAGTAGTTCTTGGCTGGCAAACAATAAACTTGCATTTTCCTACTGTTTCTCAAAACAGGGAGAAGGGAAAGAGGAGACGGAAGGAAGAGAGAGGATTAAACAAGACAATATTTGCTGATGTTTATATCTGAAACAAAGGGGAATAATAATCCAAGAAGATATATTACATGACAAAGATGGGAAGTAACTTGCTACATGGCAGAATTATTGGAGCCACATCCCAGCCCTAAGAGGCACAGATATAAACACAGATTATTTCAAATGAGGTTACTAGTGTTTCACTGTTAGGGAAATAGGGGAAGGAAAGAAGGAAGTAAAAACTGAAAACATTGTTTGTTTTGAAGATACCATATTTTGACAAGTCTGAGGAAAGGCTGTCAAAAGAGGAAAGTTGTATATCCTGACACTAATGGTCTCTATGAATAACTCACAGACAAGATGATTCTGATCATGTTTGTTTTTATATGAAGCAAAACCTCATTTGCTACTCATAATGCCCCAGTTTGAAGTTGCTTCTATAAAAACAAATATGACACAATGAAAAACTGCTAAGATTCAGTGAACTACAGAATGTCCTTCCTGCTCACTCTGGCTCACTTTTCACTTCGAAACGTAAAAGGAATGTCACGCATTTGTAAACTATGTCTGGGAGCAAAGCCTCAAGTATCATGAATAAAAACACTCAAGTTCTACACTATACCAGTAAAAATGCTACGTGACTTCTATTGAAGCACAAGTTCACATGTTTCTAAATACAGATGGTATCCATCATATGAAGGAAGAACATTAATTACTGCATTTGACATCTTTCTTGGGAGCTGCACCCCTCCTCACTGAGCAGAACAAAGTCTCTGGCACACTAGAAGTTGCCATGACTTTCTGCTTCTCTGTCCTCAATGCAATGCATATTCTCTATGGAAGGAGGAAAACAAGAAAGGGAAAAAATTGTAAAGTAACCCTCTGTCCTGTATGCTACACCAATTGATTTCTCAGCTCAGTTTTTAATACTGAATCTTACTGCAACCATGTTTTCGGGCAATTATATATTGAAATACATATCGACAAGTCAGTTTTTCACTTGTATACAATAAATATTTGTTAAAAATCTGCTACTTGTAGGTTGGCCATTTGCAGCTTCTGTTCAAAAGAGCAAGATGTAAACAGTGTGCTCAAAGGCACCTGACTGGGTCTCACTGACCTGTTGCTCTGCTCTGCTTATATTTCCTGGCTCTAACCTGGCCATGTAAGGGAACAAGGTAAAAGTCCACATGAACCTGCTCATTTCTCCTGGAAACAAACCTTGGGTTATACCCTGGGGAATCAAGAGTCTGCAATTGCTGTGGTGTGGGCACTTCCTTCTATCCAGGGGATAACTCTGTTCTATCACTTCACCAAAATAAAGCCTGAAAGAACCATGAATTATCAATTTAGGGCAATGGGGTAAAGGACCACCATCTCACATTCCATAGCTCCCACACACAAGTGTTTTCTAGGTGTCCATGTCATGGTAAACTCTGAACTTGTTCCTCTGTATAAAGTTACAGTGCTTAAGACTGGTTTTCCTACTTATCATTCCAAGTATCTGTTTGCTGTACCATCAGGTAATATGGTATGGCAAAAGCTGTCAGATCTTTCCAGCGTAGCCAAGGCAGTGAAAACACCTCTTTTCAAATTAATACATACCAGTTACAAGGGAACAATGTCACTATTTTAGCACAATTTTAAGGACTCTACAAGAGAAAGGAGGCAGTCAGGCAAGGCCCAGAACTTTGACAGGTGCAACAATGGCTACACAGTCACCATTAGCAGACAGAGCAACACCCAGGTATTTAGAAGATGAACATCCAGCCTTTTTTTTTTTTTTTTTCCCCTTCTCTTTAGTGTTTAAAAAGCAGCTTATTGTCTGGGTTTTTCTGTTTACAACTGCGCATCTGTGTATGTGTATGACAATAGGAATTCTCAGAGCAAGCCAAACTGAGAAAGATGGATTGGTCTGATGTCTGGTCATTCATGGGTGTGTCCACACCAGCCCTGTGGTTCAGATCAGTGGTGTGTTTCTGTGGCAAATCTCTCCATCTTCCCTGAGCTTTGGTTTGGATTGTGGAACAGCCTTCTGTGCTCACATGATGGATTCTTTTCATATGAAACTAAACCTGAAGATGTGCTCCAACTGCTAAAAGGCATTCAGTCCACGTAACCAGCTTACAGCCTGTCTGGAATAAAGGCCCATAATGCCTACAGCAGGACCAAATTTCCCACGCCAGCTTATACTCCACAAAGCTGCTCCTACCACATTATTTGCTAGTACAGATATATCTGTGTCAAAAACCATGTTCCTTGGAAAGTTTGTCTTCTATATGTGCAATCCTACCTGCTTTCTTTGATAGCTTCATTTCAGACAGACATATTACTGTGGAAGGCCATGAAAGCAGAAAGATAAATAAATTTTCCCAGCTGTACAGCAGCACAGACATTTTGAAAATTTGATTCCCCAGACTGGGGTATCAGTGGCACAAGAAGGAAATCACCAAACGATGCTGTTTGCAGTGCACAGCAGTGGCAGGCACAGGGATGATCAGATTTTGGGGTGCACTGAGGCTCCACACCCCACAAAACACTCGATATGAATATATGCAAATTAGTTAATAATGAAGCCCACGGCCTACAGTTCGCAACGTTGGCACAGGTCTTCTTGGCAGCTGCATATATACTCATTTTTTGACATATTGATTGCTGGGGATGTATCACATACAGCAGATGCCACATTTGAATCGCTGCTGCTTTGCAAGAGGCAAACCTTGATTTAGTTTAACTGATAGTTTGTGACACAGCTTCTAATTTAGATTACACCATGGAATCATCACAGTAATCAAAAGTAAATACCGGAAAAAAATTAAAACTCAAAAACAAGATGTAAAAACCAGGAGAACTGGAAAAGATGACTGAAGATGCTTAGTAGCAATTGAGATGAGGCTGAGAGACCTGCAGACCCTCATAAAGTAATGGCAAGCTATTTTCCCTTAACCATCTCTTCCTTCTTTCTATCCTCAATCTCCCCGGATTATTTACTGGTTCAAACAAAATGTGACTTATTTCTACCCACTGCTTCAAACCGTTTATAAGTATCAGTCTACATTCTTGAAACTTATAATTTACATATTCAGACATACACATACATGTCTACTGTGTGTATTCTTTAAAATTTCTCACAAAGAGTTCCTCTAATCTTTACCAAAACAATTGCATTGACTCAATTGCAGTACTTAGGATACTCAAATTCTGACAAGTTTTTGGAAGCCTTATTTTTTACCACTGGAATCACACCTTTATATAGAAATCAATGTATGACCCATCCTACCCAGCAAACAGTAAAGTACTACATGGCGTATTTCTTGAACTGAATTGTTCTGAACACCAACAGAGGCTAATGGACAAACAGTGGAAAAGACAATAAATGCTAATGCAACCACATAAATGATGACAATGATAAAGCAGCTGACTACTCAAGATTTTCCATTAACTGTCTTTTTTGCTCTTTTTGGGCACTCACTATAATCTAGAAAAAGAAGTATGCTGCGGTGGTGACCCCAAGTGAAGTTACAAGGAGGGTGTAAGAGAAATTCTGCAAGATCAAAAGTAAAAACTATTTAAGACAGTGACACAGTAACAAAAAGTAGCATGGCAACTGAAACATAGACACGAATTGCTCAGATTTCACGCAGCTACCAAGGCTGTAGTGCAACTAGCAGAAAATAGTGGGGAGATCAGAAAGCTATGCAAGAACAGGGTGCATTAGGAGACAAAGATTTGTGAGAAACCACAAGCATACACTGCCACAAGCAGAAAGCTCTTTGCAGGACATGTCTGTATTAGAGACAGGAACCAGACTGTGTAGCATAATATTACTAGAAAGGGCTAGGGCAGATTCAATTACAAAAAGCTGACCGTAAAGTGAGATGTTCCCACTACATCGATACATGTTGTACCAAGATGTTCCCTGGAAAGCTGGACAACATTCATGCATAACTAATTTTTTTTTATAAGTTTGGGGACAGAATCTTCACAAAAAGGTACGTTCTGTGCCTCATCCAAACTAGAACAGGGTCAAGCAGCTGAGGACTGTAGAACGGGTTATCTGAAGTCAGGCAATCCAGTTGAGGCATGTCCACCCAGGTCAGATGACACATCAATCTAAAAGAGGGGACATGCAAGGCTGTTAGTTCATGGCTCTTGTCCTGAATTTACTGACAGGTGGCTAGAAATAATGTATGACCTATATTATTTTCCCAGTATAGTGGCAGGTGCCAGGACTCTCTTAAAAGTCTCTTAAAAGAGATTATGCAGCTGCTATAAAATCTTGGAAGGGACTGGCAGATTTGGATAGGAAAAGAAGCTTTCTCTTAGAGGTGGGTAGGTAGCTGGCAAGGTTAGAGTGATTAGTTAAAAGTGGACTTGATTGCAAAATTTTGTCATAGATGTCCAGGCTACAATTCTTTCTGTCCACAAAAATCACCAGCAGCTCACATGCACACACTGTATGTACTTTAAAATGACTAAGACTGGGACTTTTGTACAGTGATGAGCTAATAAATGAGCACATCATGGAAACAGCCTTGTCCAATGTTCCTGTACTTCCTGCATAGAATTATCCTTTTCCTTTTTGTTGTTATCAGAAGAGGACTCTGCTGGACAGGTAATATCACTCAGTCCCAGGGCAAAAACTAAGGAGAGCAGTTAAACACTGTCCACCAACAACTTCAGGGAAGCTGTGCACCAGTTATTCTCAAGCCAGACACTGCAGGGTTGCTGTAAGAGGTGTGGGTTTGTTGGGTTTTTTTCCTTCATATTTGCAAAATGTGCTGTTTTATGCTACAGGTTCAAAAATTATTAGCACTGTGGTTAGAAGCAGTCTGCAGATCATTTGTAGAACCACAGTTTTCTACTAAGGTGTAAAAAAAGGGCTGCAAACAGCTCTATAGACAGGTGAATGAAAAACAGCTGACAGCAAATTTTAGAAATTAGAAGCAAAAGAGTCTATACAGATTTATATTTTATTCATGATATTCTCTGAGACAGTGCATACACTGGAGATCATCCCAAAGTATGACTTCTTGTTCAACAGAAAAACAATACACACCCCAAAGAATATGTTAAAAAAATGTACTGACTGGGGGAGGGGCTGGGGGTGGAAGAGGGAGAAGAAAAGAATTTTGCCCTTACAATCTAATCACCAAAATTGTATTTTGAGTGGTGGTATAGCCTCAAAGGACTCCTCCCTCAATCTTGTTCCTGGCAGAAGTCAGCAGGAAACACTATAGGGCATTTTCTGTTCAGAAAGAAAAAAAAAGAAAAGGCATAGCACATTACTTGTGAAGTGACTGCTAAAAACAAGGGAGGATGAAACACAAGCACGAAGCTTTTACAATGATCTTGTAATAGCAGCAAATATCTGGCTACATTTCAGCTCCAACAATTGGAGCTGCAGTCCCACCTCGGCAGAAATGAAAAATACGTGCAAGTTAGTGCCAACTGAGTTTCAGTCTCAAATACTTCAGTATTTCCTACCCTGAAGGACATTTTGAACTGCAGTAGTGGTAAAAGTCCTCCTGCATGAAATCCTTAAGGCTCCTTTACAACAAGCCATTTACTAGGGAAACAGAGAAGTGTCTGTATTTTAGCAAAACAACCTGTTTTCCAAGTTCTAAAAATAGAAAAGAAAAAAAAATTAAAAGTGTCTGTCATTTTGAAACCACTCACAAGCATTTCATCCTAAGCAACACAGCCTCCCCCCCTTGCTAAAAATAAAACAGTACATTACAGCAACATTTTTTGCTGGCTTCAGCCAAGGATTTGAAAAACCGCCCCTCAGCCCAGACAGGCCGTAAGCTATGAGTCAGCACTTCTCAGCATTTCTGGAAATTCCTCAGCAGAGCATCCACCCTGGAGCAGGAAGCTGCTGTTCACTTCAGTCGGTACCAGGAAATGGATGGGTCCTCATGGGCCTCACCTGACCCGGGCACAGAGCTCAAGGAAACTTCCCCAAAACTACCAAACGTTCCCCATCCCACCAAGCTTCCTGCAACACCACTAAATACACTGCCTGCGAATAAGCTCAGTAACTCCACCCAAATACAACTTCTTTTTTTTCCAATGAACAGGAAAATATAGGATGAATTAAGCAAAACACCCCCATCACGCTGGACAAGGGCAAGTCTCTCTGGTGCAATTTCATTGGCATGGCCTCTCCCAGCCTTAATCCAGAGGCAGCTCAGCTCCACCAGCCCTTGACAGGATCTGTGCCCTGCCCGAGGAAGTTGGAATTCATACAAAACAGTCATGCCCCACCACGTAAAGAGCAGGTTCCTGGTGCTTACAGAGATGATGATTCTTTCCCCTTTCAAGCAGATAAAGAAGGAACAGGTTCACAGCATTGCCACGCTTGTGAATTGAAGGGACACACAGCACACGTCCATCTCTCCCTCCAACAGTCCTTGGTTCACACAGAAAATCTTAAGATCTACATACAACAGAGGCCAAGGATGGGAGGAGGATCCATGCCTGCATGGAGGATACCCCAAATCTGCCTGTGCCTATACAGGCTATGGTGTTGTCAGGTATCTCATCCCCACTGAGACACAAATCAGAAGTCCCCATGGAAGCTCTCTCTTGCTGCTCGGTACTCTCAAATGTACTCTCCTGCCAAGGCAGAGGCACTGCTCTTGAAATGGATATATAACATACACTGAGGTCCATCTAAGGATATAAAGCAGCTATTTCACAAGCACTGCCTGTGGTCAATGCAATTCCTCCTTTACTCACCTCGGACTGAGTATCTATTCTTGTTTTGCTTTAAACACAGGCTTTGACAGGGACTTTAAAGAGGGAGAGTTAAGGGAATAGGAAGTACTTTGTGAACAGCAATAATTGCATGTTCTGACCTCTCCAGCTTACATCATGTGCGTTATCCAACAACCACAAATCAAGAAGGAAAACAAATTATTTTCAGCACAACATATATGTTAAAACTAACAGAACAAGACAAATGTTGACATTTCTCTGCTTGTTTCTTTCATATATGTGGCGATACACCCATAAAAATGCTGTCTTTTTTTTTTAATGGATATTTGTATAAAGGAAGCTGCCTAAAGTCGGGTACAAAAAAAAATGTTTTTCTCAACTGTTTTTTAATACGGAGCAATGAGATTAAAGCAAGGCAGACAGCCAAATACCTCAGCCATCACAGTCATTAATAAACGCATTTAACATTCGTGCAGCTTTCGAATGCAGAACATCTGGTTCCAATTCCCAATCTGGCTTTTAATAAAAGTGCCTCCCCCACAATACTTTTATTATAAAGTGTTCTTTTCCTCTGCGCGCTCTCAATGTCCCCCCCTCTTTTTTTTTTTTTTTTCCTTTCTTTTTGGAAGCGGCTGTTCCTTCCTTCTTGCTGGAAGCCACCTGACCACTGCCAGGAAGAGGAATGCAAAACATTCCCAGGAGCAGCTCCTGACGTCAGGGCGGCAGCATTCCTCCTCCTCCTCCTCCTCCTCCTCCTCCCGCCGCGGCCGAGCCCGGAAAGTCCAGGGCTGGTCCCACTGCCGGCCCGTGCCCCGCTCCCGGGATTTTCCTGCTCTTCCCACAAACCCTGAGCCAGAATACACCTGGCATAGGGTGACGGTGGGGCTCACACTGCACCAGAGCCGCTCCATCCCCATCTATCCCTGTATCCCGTGTTTCCATGTATTTCCCTAAAACAGGAGTCTGTGTTTCGGATAAACTTCAGCCCCCCTCCGTAGGCTTAAATCAGCTTAGGCGCTGACTTTGGCGATTCTTTCCCTTTACTTCTGATTTCTTCACTCGAAGGCAGGCGGCAGAAGGGTGCCAAGGAAAACAGGGACACGCTGCAGCAGGGTGGGTTGTTTTTTCACTGCTAAGACATTCACGAGAGACATGACATGATACCAAGGCAGGCAGCCTGTATCCAACACGGACCTTTTCCATTTCCTTCTTTCTTCATTCAGTATCTACCCTCTAACACATCACAGAGTCGGATTTCAATCCTTTGCCTCTCTAATTTCAGTTATGAGAATACATTATTAAATGGCATTATTTTATTATTTTACTTATTACTTTACTTATTATACTTATTATTTATTATTTTACTCTTGAACTAACCGGTAGCTAAAACTACACAAACGACATTCTAGGCTGAGTTGCAGCCTTCAAGTTGAGTTTACTCCTTTCAATAGTGTTTAGTCCACTTAGTCTGATATTTCTGGGACAAATATTTTAAAAATTCTATAAAATGTTTTGCCTGAAAAAAAAGAATCTCTGCATATTTTAGTCAACCACTGTATCAAAGAAGTGTAAAAAAATCCCCCTGTAGTTGCTACCAGATCCATGAAAAAACCGAGAGTATCCTAATTCCACCGTGCCATGGGAGCAAGATGGCAGGCTAGGGAATATAGGGGGCAGGGGGAGGGAAATAGTATGGAAATACCTTCATTTCTAGAGGATGCAAAGAAAGAGCTCTTCAATAGACACCTTTCCATTTCATGTCTCTAATTGTTAACAGAAGTGTAAAATACATCAGTTCACCACTCCAAAACCAACAAAACCTAAAAGTGTAGATGATAGCTTAATCACAATTTTCCAGGGAATACAAAGGAAGTCAAAACTCATCCTAAATAGCTAAGGCATATGACTGGTGGTAGTAAAGTGTTCACATATATCACTTTCCCCCCAAATATTTACATAATAAATACAGATTTCTCAATGTTGACTGACCACAATGAGAAAATAAAGATCTAGAAAGACTAAGCAAGACAGTTGCATTACTTTCAATATTAATCATAGTTAATCAGCTGTTAGGGTTAATACTATCTGTGCAGCTGCAGTTCTACACATCAAGATCCAGATGAGCCCAAAACTTGCAGGCCATCTCTCAGTCCGTTCCTCAGCTTCTCACTCAATTTGTAGCAATTTAAGAAATAAAAACATGTTTGGGTTTTCTTCTAGTGTAAGGACTTGTTACTAAAAGGTCAGACAAGTGTCTGCCCTCTGACCAACCTCATGCCACCTACAACTTTTTTTAGGGAAACCTGCTCCCTGAAGAACCACAGGCAAAACAAACACACTGCTTTCCTGGTAAGAACATCCTCCAAGTGTTCTTGCCTTTGCTATACCAGCTGGCCACATCAGGCCAGCTAGAAAACCCAAAACCATCTTTTTTGTGCTCTTCTTCAGAGGTCTTGCATATTCCAGTGACCAACAAATCAGTATTGTTCAGAAAGCTAACAACACTCATTAATTTTATTTCATAAAACTTGATAGGGCCCTGAAAAATCATCAGCCAGCTGAAAAAACAGCTGATCTGTATTTTAATATATACACCTAAAAACTTTAACTGAAGTTCACTGATGTCAACAGCCAGCCATCAGTATACACAAATATTAAAAATACTACCTATTTTTTTTTGTATTTTGCAACAAAGTGAGAAAAAACTACATTTCTAACACTAAAAAACAGGAGTAAGAAGAAATGTAAAAAAACCTATATTACCTAAAAAAAAAGTAGTGGCTCAGTAGAACGTATCAATTTTCTAAGCTTAATAGCAAAGAAAGCGAAATATGTCCTTAGTACCTTCTGAAATTCAGCCAAGCTAAGGTGGCTTGTAACCATTGAAGAATACTATACACTTTATGGTGTTTGACATTTTTGTCCATTTTCTGTTTTTTATTTCATACTACATGTAAAGCTAGATATACATAGAGGTTCTTCAGCTACATATTAGGGATTTTTAAATGTTCTCTTTTTTTCTTCAGATTTTTTAAAAAATGTAAGTACATGCAAATCAATACCAGGTCACTTTCGAAAAGCAGACTTTAGAACTTCTGAAAGATGAACTTTTAAAAATGATTGACAACTTAATCCCTAGTATTGAAATCTGGATGGAGATTAGAACAGGCATGGCATATAGAAGTGATGAGAACTGGGGTGTGTTCTCACCTTTCCTGAAGATTAAATTAATTCTCTTCTCTCGTGTTTTAGCTGCTTATTCATTCTATTATTCTTTTATCACCTGAAATAACATTGAGATGCCAAAAGCATGAACGAAATCACAGCGAGAACTTCCTTCTATGCATGGTACACAGAATTAAGCTTCAAGGGTGTTTTCAGGAGGCTGCTTCACAAATCTGCGATTCACAAGCCTTGTCCCAGGCACGCATTGCCATTCAGTCATGGCAACTTTCTCCTGTCAAAATCTGGCAAGTGCTTTAATCTCCGCAGGTGAAATGGACACTAGACTGGACATTCAGGCTTAGAAGACTACAAATACTTAAAAGATTTGTTTTCAGCAAAAAACCTACATAAAGTCACATATTTGCTGTGGCAGAACCACAGCAGTTCACTTGAGTTCTAGAGGCAGAAGCCACTTTCTTTAACTTAAAGAAAAGGAGTTAATTCATGAGTAACAAGGTTTAGAAAACAACGGGTGCAGAGGAAAAAAGATCAGAAAATTGAGTAATACCCAGAAATCACTAAGAAAAATACAACAACTCTCTTTTCCTGGTTACTTTTCCTTATCTTTCTTGCTTAGATCATCATTCGAGTGGATAGCTTTTTCTCTAAGTCCAAAATTTCAATTGATATCAGTGTGCCCTGTGACACCTGAAATACTGTTAACTGCAAAGCATCACAAGCAGGGGGGAAAAAACCCACCTTAATTTCACAGGTTCACTTTTACGTCTGGCAAGGGAAACAGCCCAGGCTCCGGGTGCTAATGATGCACAGCCCCGCCTACAGAGGGCTAAGCCAAGAGCTTCCTGAGAACCAAACTTGCCCTGAGTTTTTGGAAGGCCGCTCTGGGAGAAGGTGTGAGTTTCTTCACAGCTCCTCACCTTCACACACAACCTACACAAACCCTGTTTTGAAGCCTGCTCATACTTTTTTGAGGTCTGCTCCCTGCTTTTCTCCCTGGCTTTTCTTCTCACGCATCTCTGTTTTCTGCTTCTGGCGGGGCCCGGCAGTGGAAGTGCTGAACAACAGGAGTGGATCCAGCCCTGTTGCTGACTCAGATATGAGAACCCGTGCTCGTCAGATTTTGCTGCTGCATTCCAGATTTCGGCACCCAAAAAAATTCGGATGCTTATCTAAACTAAACTTCCTGAGGGTGAACTATCCCTTGCGTTAAGACACTTTGAAGGTTGATATGCACTTGAGCAGGAGACAGCACGCCAACTTGCCCTTAGAGCAGGGCCTATCTACAGAACTTCAGCTCTGTCTGCCCGGGTAAATTACCCAGTTAATTGTCTTGGCATTCATATTTATATTCAAAGAAAAGGATAAGCAGAGATGAGGTCAAATCACTATGCTGTTCCATTAAAACTTTTGTTTTAGGCAAATGGACTTCAGAAAACGTCTTTTGTCGTGCAAAATGGAACCATATGTACATAACTCTGTAGAGTCGTTTTGATGTTAGGTTTATTAATACAATTTTGTTACTAAACTGTTTACCATTTTAGGCTCCTAATAGCTATGAGGGGTTATTAACAATACTCTGAGATCACAGGGAAGTATTTTCTTTTCCTTAGGTTTGAAAGCAAAATTCTAAATGTGTTTATTTCCATGCTTTATATGTGGCATCTACTTCAACATGAAAATTTTAGGATTGCAAAGCCTTTTCCTCAGACGAATTACTATTATAACAGTGTGAGACTGCATTACTCAGCAGCATTTAAAAAAAATCCTAAAGTGAAATATTTCACTTTATTCTTAAAGCAGTAAGACTATTACTACAAAAAGAAATAATTACAAAAAATACAGTGGTAACAACCCACTGTATCTTAAATTCTCCTATTTGGAGTTGGAGATTATTTTTTCCAGTTTCAGTTTTTAAACTGAAAATTCTCCCACAAAGCACAGTAAAACAGAAAGCTTTCACTGGCCTGTTGTTTGATTTGGAGAGACAGAACACAGCAGTTTCTGCCAGACTTACTCCTCAAAATCCCAACTAGTTTCTGAAAGTCTTCCTTTACATTTTTTTTTTTACAACTAAGGAGTCATCATCCATGGTTCTTCTGGACTGCTGGGACATTTGTACAATAAAGTGAAGAGCGGTGGTAGGCAAAGTATCTATACAGCAACAGATTTTGGTACCTAGCAAACAATCTTTGCTTAACAGAGACCAAAGCAATTCTAGAAACCTTCAGTGTCTATTTAATGCAGGGAGTAGCGTGTCCAATACATGAGTTAGGAAAGAGATACATGCACACACAACTTTGCAGTCTCAGAAGCTGTACAGCATTAGTTACCCTTAGCTCTGCCTTCCTATCTTATGAAAAACAAGTAACTAGACATGAAGGCCAATGAAAATTGCCATCTGTGTTGCAAATAAAGTTAAGGACGAAGGTGAGGGATTACAAAGTAATGTCATCCTATTTGCTCTCTGCTTACCGTAAAGTACACCAAGAATATTTAATTTTTTTTCCCCATTTGACCTCCTAAATGGTTTAAATCTATTACATCTTGTCAGAAAGGCTTGGTAAGGAACACAGAATGAGAGGTGAATCCAGTGATTAAATATGTTGAAAGGTTCCATGATAATTTAAAATCAACAATCTAGTTACCAGTGCAGCATCAAGACAGTCAAGAGGAAAGGAACAGGATAACATAAACCAAGAACTTTCTCGTACTTTCCCTCAAGGGTCAAGAATTAGCATTAGACAGGAAAAATGTTAAAAATCACAAGACATGAAAGTCTTTGAGAGAATCATTCGAGGAAGTTAAAAAGATTCACTGAGTTAGTTGAAATATGAAAAGGAAAGAAAAAACCATTCCCACCAAAGCCTGGAACAGGTCTGTTAGGCTTTCAGCAGGTTAAAGGCCTGTCATAGCCAGGAGGTAGCTCTTAACATGACTGCAGCACACAGGAAAGTTCTCTGTTTCTCCCCTGGTAAGCTCAATTCAAAGCAAAGTTTGCAAACAGCCCGGAGGAGTGGGCAGAAAACTACACCGGGTTTCAGAAACATTTACAAGTGTTTTGCAGAAATGAAACTTCACTTAAAGAGCTCAGTTTCGTTCTCCCGGGTGGAGGATGGGTGTCGGTCTGCAATTTCAGAGGCAGCCAGCACGGAGAAGCCTTGCGGGGAGCAAAGCCGTGAGAGCAGCGCGGTGCCTGCCTCATGCGCATCCCACATCCAGCACGGAGAGCGCACCGAGTTACTGCAAGTTGTGCAGAAGTGATGGCGCACAAACCCGAACAAATCCCCCTGGCTGCCAGGCTCTTATTTCACGGACGTGGAGCTTTGACGCCAGAGAAAGCTGTGGACAAATAGGCGCTGCGGCTGTCTCGGTGAGATCAGCTCTTCCCGGGCTCCTGCTGACAACATTGCCACCTTCCGCAGCCGCCGGGAAGGGCACGGACCTGCGGCCGGGGGGCTCGGGCAGCCTCCTGCTGCCCCGGGAATCGCCGCGGAGATGCTGTTTAGGAAGGTGCTTTCCCACCACTGCCCTTTGTCGCCGCCCTGATAACTCAGAATAATCTATTTTCGAAGCTTTTGACCGAATCGATGCAGAGCGCAGCACAGTCCCAAGAGCCGGCGCGGTGCGGCGGAGCGCACACACGGACGGGCGATGCGACAAAGGGAACGCGCTCCGCTCCACATGCACAATACGCCAGTGCATGCAGGGCCAGCGTGATTACTCGTGTCACTTCCAAAACAGCTGAGGAAAGTCAAAGCAGAAGCTAAAGGGAGGCAAATGTCGTTGTCTCCATGCCCGGACTCGAAGGCATCTCATTCCAGACTCCAGTCCTCAAGCACTGGGCTGCCGTCGTGCCCAGTTTCAGCGAAAGGGGCAACAAGACACATGCACTATCCTGGCTTCAACATACTTATAATGCCAATATATGCATTTTAACATAAGTTTTAACATCTGATAAGATTGTATGTTAAAAGGCTGTATTTTGTCTTGCTAGCTTGCAGGGAAGTATTTTCCTCCAAACCATCCACAGCTCATGTGTAGTTAATAAAGCAGTAGCATTATGATAGCAGTTAAAATAAAACTAATAACAAATCCAATATATTAACCAATACATTTAGTGCACATTCTGGATGGAAACTGGCTTTACTTAGACATAGCCAAAATACATCAATGGATGTTAATGTGGGATAAGTACTTTGCAAGAAAAGCTCAAAAAAAAAATCAACTTTGCAACCCAAGTAATACCTATATTAATTTATAAAACGGGTGTTCAGACTTTAATAAGTAGAGAAGGGCTTTGCATGCAAGATTACATGTATTTCCAAATTTCAGACCTCTTCTAGGAAGGCAGTCTTCAATATGTAAGGTTTTGCCAAACAACAAGATTCATGATTAAAGGTTAAGGATCCCAACCAATTAACTGGAACACACAGGAAAAGAATACTTTTATATGTAGTCTAATCTAAAAAATAAACAGACATAAAACTTCTCCTTCCCCCCTCCAAAAGAGGTGTAATTTATATTTGGGTTGTGGAAATAACTTCTCCCGCTTGTTTTCTCCTCTAGCTGTGTTCAGGGCAGTTTCAGGGTAACCAGTAAACCTAATACGATTCCACTCCTTCCTAAGTAAGCATCAGACCTCAAAAATCAAGAAATTGCAGTTTTATCTGAAGTGACCTACAACCAAAAGCAATTCTCAAGACTTAGGTGGACTGTTCTAGAAGCTGGTCATGTAGTATGTTGAAGTTTGTTTTTAAAATGGGTTTACTCTTGAGTATAGCTAGAAAACAGGTCCCTGCTATACAGCAAGATTAAAGCTCAAACTCCTCGGGTCAATCATCTCCCAGCAAAATTAGATAATCATCTCAAGCAGAACTCCTCAAACTGTAAAGCACAGGAGGCTGAAAAAAGACAAAGAAAATACTGAGCAACTTATTTGGTTTTGTGTTAGAGAAGGAAGGTAAGAAATATTTGGAATATAATAAAGAACAGTCCTACATCGTATAAAATGTCTTCAAATAATTTGAAGAATGATTATTGTACCTATATACTGTAAATCTGAGCTCATTTAAGCCTACAAACCCTGTAAGTTCCAGTGACAGCCCATATCAGTAAAATTTATCTCTTCCTCAATCTGTACATTCACAATGCATAAAACAGTACCAGCCCTATTAAATTAATATTTATGACAAGCTCAGTGAACCAGAAGACAAGCAGTATTTGCTAAGGCACAAATGCAACGTACAAATCTCACATAGTTGCGTTGCCCACGTTTCTCAAAAATGAACCTCAGCTTGGAGGAGAAATTTGTTTCTGGGAAACACAAAAGACAGACATGCTGTGCCATGCTGGGAAGATAAATGAAAACACAAATATAATCAATGTAATTTACGGTTTTATACTGAACCTTAAGTGTTCTCAAGTTCAGTGCTTTCAGTGTATGCATGCAGCACTGTAAATACTCTGCCAGGTTTTTTTTGGGGGGAGTAGTTATGATCCTGAATGTCTGTCCTAACAATATCTCAGAGTACCTCAGGATATTTCTTCACAGCTTCAGTTCATGTTTCAAGGGATTAGCTGGAGATGCTGACAGACTTGGGTTTGCACTAACAGACGTGCTGTGAACAGCAGCAGTGTCAAGGTGGACATGCAGTCCTGATTTTAGACAGCCAAGAACCTTGGACAGACTATGGACACTGACTCCCAGGAGGACCATGCAAAAGTCCACCATCGTGATCTGCTCAACAGCAAACATCTGCTGATTATTGACAAAAACAAAAAACCAAGATTTAGAAAAGGGGAAGATAAAGTCAAAACAAAGAATATCCACAGAAATGTTCACTAAGCTTCTTTATTTTTAACTCTTTCTTTAACTCTTTTACCAAGGAGAGAGAGAAAATAGGTAACGTTTCAGATGTCCAAACAGGTTAAAGAAAGAGCAAAAATCCAACAAAACAAACAAAAAACCTCTCCCACACACAAAACAACCTCCCCCCTTCTCACATACTGCCAAGTAATGGTTGGTTTTGTTTTTTTGGAGCCACATCAGTGATTTGGCTTTCCAAACACAAATCCCTCAAAGGTAAAATTAGTGGTTGTACAGGACTTCTAATGCTCTAAATATTGTTCCCATACTTCTGATTGGAGAAACTTGGTGTTCCAGAAAGCTGTGCTGGAGCAGTAACTAGAGAAGTACTTTTTCAAGACATCTCAGGACATGTCAAAGAAGCCTACCAGTCAGAGAGAAGTAATACATTGTAATCTGCAAATGAATGTTGACTCAGAAGACTGTTAGGAAGAGAAGCTTCATCAAACACACAAAAGGCTACACTGAATGTTTCACAGCTGAACTGTTTCATATACCAAAGTACATGCTTCTGCCAAAAATACATAAAACTATGGGTATTTTTTCCATGAGCTTTTACTGAAAGAGAAGTAATCTGCCTGGTAGAAGTAACAGTAAAATTTGCTCTCCCACTTGCCCTCCCATGCTCCCACCCCCCAGGATAGCTGAGATGTTTTAAATACTGTATTTTGGGTAGCAACATTCCAAATCTTTCAAATATTTGAAAGCAACATTCCCCTTTTGAAATACTTCGGGCTTTAATTACTATTTCTGCCAGGACTACAGTAATTAACTGTTGCTTACCTACACTTAAATATGACATTCAGGGGAAGGAATCTGACAAAGCATATCTTGATATTATGGTGTATTGTAGGGAATGACCACATAGGATAATTTGGCAAACTCACGCTTTATCCATCTCTTTGCCCACACAAAATTGCCTGAGGACACAAGCATCCTTAGCAAAAAAACCCAGCGTATATCCAGAAAATATCCAGCATATTGAAACCTCAACCTAACTGCATACAGAACTGCATGGAAAAATCTTACTCCAAATACACACCTACCATTACAGTACCAAATCACACCCGATAAATAAAGAGAATGGCACTTGTCCTGAAAATTGCCTATCCACAGTGAGCTATGGAAAAACATTTTATTTCACAAAGTGAAAGTGCTGAACAATCCAACAAGCAGAAACCATAATTTTTCAAAATGTAAATTAAAAAAAAAATTAGCTGATTACAGACAATCTTAAACATTTAAAGAAACCCATTCACAAAGTCAAAACTTGCACTTCAGTGGTTAAACTACTGAAGGAATTTTGGCACATAGTCTTTTTACAAATTAAGTATTGTTTTACACGTCCCAAATCTGTTAGTCATAAACATTAGCAGAGGGATACAAATCACAACTTTTTAATAACCCTGCAGTAATTCTGAACTTGTTCATCTGAACTTATTTAGCCTGTTTTTCCTTCATGACTGGATAAAGCAGACTGCAGTGCCAGGTCTTGGCTCCATCAGTTGCTCATTAAACAAGATCTGGAATTTAGCATTGGATTGAATACACATGGGAACTCATGTGAAGCTGCTCGTATATCATTGATAGCTCTGTTGCTAACACAGAGTTTATCCAAGACCGTACATTTTTCGTTGACTTGAACAAAGCTGTTCACCATCCTCTGTTTTTGACGTCAGTGGACAACTACCCACTAACAGTATCTGTCACTACAAAATGCTTGGAATTTCCTCACTTATAAAAGCTGGAAAGTTTCAAGTACAGACCTTTCATTAAAAAACAAAACAAAACAAAACATTATTAGATTTTGCAGGATAAGATTATTTTGTGAATATTAGGAGAAGGCATTTTCATTCTCACTGAATATTTTTTCCAGTAGTTTTTCAGACATAAACAACATCACTGACTGTAAGGAATGGATGTTTAGAAACAATTTTCCTATTCTGTTGCTAAAAGCTGTGGACTCAAATGTATACTAATTCCTCAACATGGAAGCACCACTGTGAGGTGCTTCAGATTCTTCCCATTAACTGGACACCACCGTCAGGCCAGTAGGATCTAAGTTGTACAGTATCTATTATTTAGGAAAAATGTAGAAAAACACACCCCAAGCATGAACCAGGCTGTTCACATCCTCTGCCTCTTTTCTACAACTCCTTTGTTCTTACAAGCCTGCATTGGAAAAAGTCATCCTGGTGGAAACTCCCTCCGAAGCAGAGAATGATCTGAGAAGGACACGCAGCGCTCCTTTCGGGTGAGCTCTGTGCAGGCTGCGAGGGTGTGAAGCAGGAGCACAACAACTGACTGGATGTGCCCAGTTCAGACACACATCTGGCCAGGGAAACCAGAGGTATTCTACCCTGATGGAGGCTTCTGGGCTGGCAACAACGCATTTCAGCCTTGATCTGAAACCCAAGCTGCTGCTTTGCAAACACACCGCTCGCTTCTGACCCCTCTGATTTGGCCGAGAGCAAACAAATGTATCAACAAACCCCCGCACCTCATTGGTACAATAGAGTGGAAATTCCCCTTTCTCAGCGTGTCAAGATACCATCAGCTATTAGTCCCAAGACAGGCAGTCGTGTTTAAAAATCCAGTTTTAATCTTCTACAGAACTCTGTATCTACTATCTTGAGGCACCCGTCTTCCTGTGTTTCCATTCTTTTCTCCATGGAAACCCCTTTTATAGAGAGCAGGTTTTTCATCTTTGTTTTTCAGGGTGCTCAGTTTCTATATGGCAATTGTATAATGTGTCTATCCACACCACACTTATAAAAATAAGCATGTCTGTCTCCCTGTAAAAGTGTGATCGTGTTACTGTGTTTATTAGACATAGCCCACATCCGAAATACCAGATATCTGTTGCTTCAGGTGGTTGCGGCAGATCACAGAAATTACATAAATGACTTATTCTCCTTTTGGAATCAAAGCTGTGCAATTCTGCATTTTTCCAACGATGTCATCCACCAATGAAGGAACACCACTATTCATTGATTAGATTACTAATAAATCATGTTGTTTTGATTTTCTACATACAAAGTAAACAAACTCAAATAATATTAATTGCTTAATCTCTTCACTTCTACAGATATAAAATAGTATATACCTGAGCAGCTCTACGGGTAAAATTTTCTCCCTTTCCATGAGAGGATGCACAAAAGAAAAATAATTAATTTTTTTAAAGAAAAAAGGAGAAAAATTCTAAGGACTACTATGTCAAGAAAAGACAAAGTAAAAGAAGCATTGAAGAAATTATATTAAAAGCTTGCTAGGGACCACTTTCAGTTCATAGAAAGTATGTGTATTTCTGTTCTCAAAGGACAAATCCCCTCTTTTGAAGTGATTGCACTAGAAAAAGCATATCTTAACAAAACAAACCAAAAAAATTCTTGCAAAAAACCTGCTGCTGCTTCAGCTGCTTCTGAAAGGAACTTCAATTTTCACAACTGCATGATCTCTGAGAAGCAATTCCAAGCAGATGATATGATCTGATCTTTGGCTCCAAGGCCATTCCCATATGTACTTTAGAAATAGTGCCCACACTGGCTTTACAGCTCTGAAGTTTTGTAGAATTTTATCTTCTGAGTGAGCCTCATCCCTCTTATCAGGTTCTCCCACTCTGCTATTGTTACATTCTTTCTTTGAAGATGTTAAGGCAGAGCCAACATTTTCCCAATGAGAGGGATCTGACTGGTGATCTGCCCCCTCTCCCTTTTTTCCATCCGTTTGAATATTTATATGTGTATATATAAGTGCCCAGATTTCACCAGAGGAAGATGATGAACATTGATCAGCTGGACAAAACTGATCTATCAAGCACTCAAAAAAGCTGCCTCTCTATGGAGTAACCAGAGAAACTGAATGCATGTAAAAGATGTTCTATACATGCCTTTCCTTAATTCAAGAAAATTTAGAAGGATATAGATGCCTTCTTTACAGAGCAGCAGGAGATAGTTTCTGCATTTCATTAATATGTGAAGCCTAGATCCTGCTTTCACATGACCTTTCTTGTGCTAAGGAGCTACTCTGTAAATGTTCTTAAATGCTTCCCTTGACTGGTGAGATCAACAGTGAGAAAAGCTTCTGTCTTCATCAAATGGAAGCCAAATGCCCTTTAACATGAGCCATGCTAGCTCAAAACACTTATTTCATGTTAGCTCCCTGTGTTGCTCCTGTTGTTTCTCACCCAGATGATGTAAGACAGTGTGTTAGGTAAGACAATGCAAAAATCACACTAACATAACCATTTATCATAAATGCTGTTGTTGAGTCAACAAAACAGCCTACAGCATACCCAGGATAATTCTAAAGCAGAATACTACCTGAATCCACAAAACCAGATTGCTTCTCATACACAAATTTCTTCAGAGCTGGCCTGCACCTTTCTACAGCATCTTCCACCACTGGCCTACATTAAAGGACTTAAGATACAAGATTTCATCCCTGTACATCAGCTGATCTGCAGCAGTGCTTTGTATGAGTTGTTCTTCTTGGCAGTAAATAATTCAAAGTCTTTTAAAACTCCTTCACTGAGGAGAGACTAAATTTAGCATTATGCAAACAGAAATGAGAAGTCCACATTAAACACTTTCTCCAGGCACTGGAACACTCAAAGTTGAGTAATTATGACTCCCCGTGGTTTCACAGGTTAAGAGAAACTAAAGAACAACTTTGAAGTTGCTTGTTGATGTCACAGATTTAAGTGTTTTATGTACTTGCCATACCAAGTTCCTAAAATAAACTGTCTCAGAGAACTTTCACGGGGAATAACGGCTATCCAGCCAAGGATCTTGTTTTCTCCAGTGTTTTCAGGCAGTGTAAGAACAGAAGAGAGTGGCTATGTTCCCTTCATGCTGCCCCTGCCCCCAGTAATTAGCACCCCATGAACCTCCTGAACTAGAGGCTTCATACCAGATTGATCTCTGAGCCTGTCCAAATCAAACGTGATCTGTGGTTTATACTGCTATTGCCAAGAACCCTATTAATATCACATACTTCTAGTAGTTTAACTTCAGAAATACATGAAAAACACTTCAAAGTTGTTAAACTTACTGGCAAGGGAAAGAATTATAATCAGCACCATTTTCTTCCGGTCAATTTATCTTGAATATTAACTAGTAGGCATATCTATGAGCAGAAGACAGGAGTATCTAAGGCAAACCATCTATCCCCAAGCCTTGCAGTGTCAGCAGTCAAATGAATCCTGAAATCTCTAAATATAACAACTCTTACTACTTTCTGTTAGGTATGGTAAACTATTTCCACAATTTTTACAATGAAACAAACAGGAAAAAACCCAGGTAAGTCAAAGCCATAAAATCACCACCAATGGAAGAGTGGAAGCCTTTGTTTCCATCTCTCATGTCTTTGCAGGCAATCTTTACTTTTTGCTGGTTATGTATTTCTGCAAAGTGAATAAAGACTTAGTAATCAATTTAATTAAACTCAGTAATAAACTTTTTTTCTTTTCCAGGTGTTAAAAACACTTAATGATTCAGATTCAGTTTGCAAAAAATTATGAGGTGTTCATTTGAAATCTTAATCCAAGCAGTTGCTCAGCTACTGCAAAGAAAACCAAAGGCAAGCCTACACAGGCAGAGGCAGGCAGGGCTGAGTTCTTTTGCCTGTTTTGTTCCTGGCTGGCCAGACAGAAACCAGCTCCAGCCCAAAACACACAGTCGTTTTCATGTGATGTGTCCAAGCTAATAGGCCTTATTTAGATACAACACTGCAATAATACTTCCATACAGCCACAAGATCAGGGCAGGCTCCTGTCAGATGTCTCAGTGGTCAGGCAGCTGAGCTCTGTCCTCCACCACACTGGAAAGCTGGCTTGAAAGCTTTAATCAGTTTATGGAGGTTGCTTTCTCCATAACGACAATTCTCACATCGAATCCTTTGCTTTCAAGATTGTAAATACGTACCTTAAGACACTGGACCCAAAGAAATTAATATCTAATTACAAAGAAATCTGGGTTCAGTCCTGGCAATTCTTGCCCTGACACAAAGCTTCTCTGAAATCCAATGGGACCATTCTCATGAGCAATGTCCAACGTCCAGTGGTAAGATTCTTAAGATTCTTATAACCAGCCCCCTGTCAATATTTTATTTTTGAAATTAAATTGCTTATACTGCAGTGCTGAAGTTTCATGGGATTCTCTACGCAAACAAATACCAACAAGCATATCAGCACTTCTCTAAACACTGCTTCCTAAAGTACTTAATGCAAGTCTACTGCTGGAGATGTTTCACATACCAAGTTATGCACTGAATTCACAGCACATACAAGTACACTTACAAATTCAAAGTCTAATTTTACAAAGGTTCCAAAATTATGTGTTCAATTTTTGACATGAATAATCACCTCCAGGAGCCAGCAGTCTGTGTGTCTACATCTTGCTTACTTGGTTGCCTGGTCAGAGAGCAAAAAGCAAAGTCACAATGGAATTCTGGTGTTTTATTTCAAAGGTAATGGGAAATTTTGCTCTTAGGATGCTACAGCACCAGAAGCAAGCCACTTACAAAACACGCCATCCTATTCTGTCTTGCCATACAACTGTCTCAAAATACAGGACAACAATGTACAGTGTATTATGTACCCTAAAACCACACAGAGAATTCAAAGATTGCCTCCCTTTGCATCCACTTTTATTTTGGTCCCTTTTGCTTCTGACTGATATTAATAAGATACATAAATATGCTTATATCATCATGTCAGGATTAGATTTAGTTAATTTGTTTCTTCACTAGTCACACATTTGAATTGACAGACAAGTGTTTTAACAGAAACAGCATTTGCTTTTAACAACAGAAGTACAAATTCAGTGCAGAGTAACAAGAACTACATTTCAGCATGCAGAGCTCTCAAGTAAGAGTTTAAGAGAATAGAAGCTTGGAACTGTGATAGAGGAAACTTCCACTAAGTATACAAGTCCAATTTCCAATTAATGTAAACTAAAAGTGCCAAATTATAATCTAAACCAAAAACATCCCTCATTCTCTCCCCTCCCTGCCTCCAGTAGTTTAACAGCATCCAGCCCAATTTCTTTTGAAGTTGGTTGAGTAAACAAAGAGACAACTGACATTAAGATAATTTCAAAAAGACAGAAAATAGGACTAGAGATGAGGCATAATGCAATTTTGCTACAATTAATTGATGTATTTATGAAGTGCCTTGACAGACATATAGGTAAGGAAAGCAATATATATATATTCAAAAAGCAAATAAAAGGCAGAATTTCTGGGACGACAGACAGCTAGCTAGGAAGCTTTCTTAAGAAATCTCAGTTTACATACATAAAGGAATGAGCTTTGTGTCCAGAACATCCTAAAATTTAAACAAATGAGAAGACTACACTAGTACAGTTGCAGATGACTGTAGTCTGGAAAGGATCGTATCAGTGCAGATTTAAATCTTCCCAGAGCAGACATGAAACAAGCTACAGCAGTCTGAGACTTACACATGCTAAGCATTCTACAGTGACAGCTCAGGAAAAGAAAAAAAGGAGAAAAAAAAGAGAAAAGTTGAATCACACCCTAATTAAAACAGTTTTTCTAGTTTGAATACAAAAATCTTCATGTAGGTTAAGGTCTACACAGAAGCATACAGCTGCAGAAATGCAAAACCTTGTGGTTTAAAAACAACAGAGGAAACCTGAAGAGAAAAACGGAACTAAGTTTGTAGGAGAGAGAGAGAAACAGGAAGAAAACAGGCAAACAAAACCTAATGTAAAGCATGAAGAAAAGCTTGTGAAGGAAAAGACAAATGAGAAAAAACAAGGCAGTGAATCAGAATCATATCAGACTAGGACTTAATTAATATTGAATTTCATTTTCCTTTTGCTATCTATCTATTTACACCGAAACTATCAATAGCTGTATCTGTAGCCATAATAAACCCCAAATAAAATATCTTCCCATAGTTTTTGAATTGCTTCCAAAAAGAGTTAAGAACATTTCAGAAGCTAAAGATTACAAATTGAGGAACTCGGAAAAGATTTTCAGCTATCAATGAAGATAAAAACCAGATACAGACCTTTGCAAAACAGGAAAAATTATTTTGCAAAAGGATATGGTCAAACATGAGAGGCAGCTGGAGGCTAAAACTCAGGTAATGAATGCTGAAATACGTAAGAAAAGTATTTCCTCTTTTATAATTTGGGTGGACGGTAGTGAAGAGAGAAGTAATATTACCACTTCAAAATTCCCCTAAACTTTTATAAAGAGTTCTTTCAACCTACAGCCACTACTAACCAGCTGCTTTACTAGAAATCTCATAATTTTTTGCTACCCCTTAAAATTCAGGTAAATAATCCAATTCAGACAATAATCACATGTGCAGACCAAACATTCTGAAGAATTCCAGAAAGGGTTGCGCTGAAGAGGAACTCAGGGAACTGAAGACTATACAGTTAATAGAGACTTCTCCACTGAAATATTATACTCAGGCTCACAACAACAGATGAGCATTCCTGAACTACTTTGCTACCAGAAAGTATGCACTTTATTGGCCTTATCATTGATAAGACATTGCTCAGGCCTTTCTAGTGCTCTAAACATAAAAATATTAAGTGAAAACACAACCGAAGCCCTGAGCAACACTAGAGGCATCATGATACACATTTAGTTGTTATCTGAGCTGTCTTGAAGGTATCTGTCAAAGTCTCTCAAGCTGCCAGAGACAGATGACCACAAGAATGCCCTGCTCTCCCGTTACCCCCAAGGTTTTTCCTCCAATCACGCAGCCAGCACTCTACTGACCCCACTTTGCTCTGCACTGCTACAGCAAGTGTGGCCCCTTCTTACTCACCATGGGGGATAGATGTGGATGACATCCTGTGGTCTGCTCTTCAGGTGAGCTGCTGTCTCTCTTGTGAAAAGGACTTTGAGTATTGGTTCCTTTGCATTGATGACAGCATCCTCGGGTGAAAGCGTAGCAGGGGACTGTTCCAGCTGCTGGCAGATGGCAACTTGTATTGTGCACTCCTCAAATAATTCCAAGATCTTCACAATTAAAACACCAGATTTATCTGGAAAGAAAGTGAAAATGAAAAATAAAAATGCAAAATCTGGATGAGGAGAAAGAAAGAAGTTCTGTCACTCTGAAGATGTGCATCCCTCTGTGCTCTGCACATCTGTCTGACTGTGATAAATCCATGTATGAGTAGAATACACGGCTTATCAAAACACCTACGTTAAGCTTTTGCAGTAATTTATGTTTTCTCTATAGATACTATTAACTGTAAAGAAAAAATCCCACCTGCACGTCTTCCAAACTCCCTACAAGAAGCCCTCTCCCACCACACCTGAACTTTTAAATCTTGAAACTCATAGACTTTGTTCTGTCTTTTTTATTAGATACTGCAAAAAATGCATTTATTTAAAAACAGAATAATCAAACACAGTGTTAAATGTGAAGTTGCATTTGCCCTCCTTGACCTTTCTCAAAGCAGCAGCTGTCAGGAACCAAGTTAGAAGAGTACAAGGCATCTAAAAGCTGATGATTCACATTGAGGGACAAATGTGAAGAAAGGAGGAGTAAGATGCACTGCCTAAAAATAATTATTGCAAAACTGATCATCCATTTTATCAGTAGGCAGTCAGGGCAGTCAGAAGGCTCTCTTGTTTTAAAGCAACATGACCAGATACAAACATCTACACAGATGGATTCTTAGCACTTTCATCTCTGCTGAACAAGAAACAACTTTGCATTGAAATGAAATTATTCTTAGGTCCCTTTGCAATTGGCACAGGGCAAGAGCTACTCAGACAGGCCTTGGTCTGAGGGGTAAGATCATGTAAGATTTATTTTCATTCTCACCTAGCTTTACTCAGATCTGCACTCTGGTCACTGAGGGGAAAATAGCTGTTACCCTGCTGAATGCTATAAGCATTTAGTGGGGCAGAAAAGGGTCCCAGAGGACAAGGGCAGCAGAGCCCCAGTTCTACCCTTTTTGATTTACAAGTTGCATTGGGAAAAACACAACACCAAGAAAAACAGCTGATATAAATTATTGTCTTCCCACAGCAAAGAAAAAACAGGGGAGGAACAGTGAATGTGATACTGGAACTTAACAGCAGAGCTGTACTAGTTATTTGTTTGTTTATTTTAAGGCTCATTTCACAACTGTGAACGTTTTTCCTCTGGAAAATAAATCAAAATATTTTAGTTTGAGTTTATGAGAAACTTCAAAAAAATTAACCCAATCCTCAAAAAATCCAAACCAAAGAAACCAGGCCCTAAAACCTTCCAAATTTATTCAATAAAGTTGAATTCTACAAAAATAAAATAAAAAATTCTGTCCCTGTCTTTATTAAATTTCATACTGAAACTGAAAAAAAGCTATTTGGAAATATAAAACTAAATTGTTCTCAAAACCACTTTCATGTGAACCCATTTTTCATCACATGCAACATGCTTCTGCAAAGCATTCTGCTTCCCCTGAACTGGTATTTTCCAGCTCTATAAAGGGTTCCACCAGACAGTCTGACACAAGATGTACATAAGCCACTTCTGCCCAAGCCATTACAGCTTGACCTCCTTTTCCAGATACGAGAAGTAGGAGAATCAACTCTTTCTGCCAAGTCCTTTGAAGCTGACTGATGGAGAGAGCTGGTTGTCCCTGCTGCTGCTCCTCACTGCTGTCATCTTCTCAGAGAAAGCTGTAACATCACAGTGCCACTCCAGGTACACTGGGATAATGTTTGCTTGCGTGAAAATTCTGACAAGGGTGAGCACTGACTAGTTTTCTATGCCTGAAGGGAAGTGCTCAGAACACTCACGCTTGAATTCTGTTTTGCCTGACTAGCTGCAGTTGTGGTGTTCTGTCAACCCCAAGCCATTTGGCATGCATAAACAAATTCTGCTAACCACAAAAATTCTCATCCTTTAAAGTAACTAAGCATTTACCTCTTCCCTCTAGACACACAGCACAATTTGCATTACATCCACTTTAAAAACCAAGTCACAAAAAAAAAAAAATCTGTTTCAATTTTCAAATGCATTAACAGTTTATTAAAAAAAAAAAGTATTAAGACAGCTTGTGAGAGAGACACTCTGCTCATCACTTCTGAACTACGCATTTCTTACGTGCAGAATTTTATGACAATTCTTACTGGTCAGCAGCTTGTATGTTACTCATCTGCTACAGCAGGTTGAAGACAATGAATGACAGCCTAATAACATTTTTCATTTAAATATCTCTGACTGTAAAACAGTTAAAAATACTAGGTAAATCAAGAAGTCTATCTGTATGAGAGTTCCTAAAAGACATTGGAGTAAAAAATATCCTACCAAGACAACAGAGCCTCTTGCAAGCCTAAAGCTCGTGGAAACACTGGGAGCTGATACTAAATGAAGCAGAATGCTTCTACACTAAAAGCATCTCAATTTCAACAAGTAGCCAGGTCTCACACTTGGCACACATGCACATTCTACAGAACCACAGTCTATTTGTTTATTTAGATGCACAGAGATAGTTTAGCTTAATTACTCTGAAATTATTATTACTGTTGATGATAGTGTTCTCTTGAACAACATGGAAAAGCACTTTGGATTTCTGGCACATGATGAAACACCAAAGTTCAGAATGTAGCTTCGGTTTTAATACATTTGGCTCCTGTATTGTTATGTCAATCAAAAATAAATCAAACATATGTGGCTGCACACTGAAGGGCAAATTTGTGGGTGAGGAGACAGGCTGCATCACTGCACATTCTACAGCTTCCAGAGTTTACTTGTTTGTTCATCCATGTGAAAAGCTCACTTTAGGGTTTTGCAGTGTTCTCCTTCACCCTCTGATAACTTACATAAATTCCCAATTGCTTGCTGAAGTTACCATTCACTTACTTTCATTTGCAAAGCAGAATTACAGCCCAAGAAATTCAAAGAGATATGCATGTTTCATGGCAATACCTAGTCATCTTAAATAAAGAAGTATACCTTACAATTGTATGCATTTTAAAAGGTGCAGTCAATAACTGTGCTGCATATGTGCCCATTCCTACACTGCAAATCTCTTCATTTCCCATCCTGCTTCCCAGAATACTCATGGATTTCTTCAGGGTTAGCTTCTAGGAAAATTGATGAGCTAATTCAGCTAACTGCAAAGCTACTTCAGTTTACTTACTTCAGGATAACCTTTATTCTCCCACTGAAAGACAAGTACACATGCACACTTGCTGAGAGTGAGCATGCCTGGATGCATTCGGAAATCTTCCATGAAGCAGCAATCAGCAATTTGAGGACTGCTCAACAAAGCTCTTATAGAATCATAGAAGATGAAAGGAACCCATAAGGATCCTCAAGTTCAACTCCCTGCTCTTCACAGGATCACCTAACACTAAATCACACAACAAATGTTCCTTGAAATGACAGGCTTGGTGCTGTGGGGAGCCTGTTCTAGTGATCGACCATGCTTTCAGTGAAGGACCTTCTCCAAATATTCAATCTGGTTCCAGCAAAGTGAAATGCTTGAGGGAGATAAAGACAGAAACCCAGCTCAGCGTGATCAGTGTGAGAGACGGGTACATTTCTCAGCAAAGCCCTGAGCTCAGGTGACAGAGGGCTGCTGCAGCTCACACTGATCCTGGATCACAGCCTAACATGGACAGCTGTCCCTTCCAGCACCTCTCCATAGCCTTCACAGAGTCAGCTGGAAAGTCAGAGAAAACATCCACTGACAGGATCAAGGATCATTTGAAATATCTGGCCCCCTGAGTATAAACAGAGAGTTTATTCATCCCAGGGGCATGAAGAGTAATTCTTCAGTCACTGATACACAAAGGCTTAAGGTGCCACAAAGAAAGCCAGAAAGGCACTGATAAATCTGGCTGAGTATGAATTTTGCAGAGGTATTTGAGATGTACAATATGTGCCCTCTAAAGAACATCATCTGAAAGGAGGGGATCAGCCACGAAGGCCTGTAATGCTCCCTCAGAATTTTTCTCACAGAATTTCCCATAAGAAGAGAAATCTTCACAAAGACATGCAGTAACATGCTGGCTACTTCTGAATCAACATATTGGTCACAGAAAGGACAGTGTACAAGAAAAATCAGGTACCAGTTAGGAGCTAAATCAGTTACATCCCTTTGCAGAACACCACTGTGATAAATGCCACCCTCTGAAAAGCAACAGACAGGAATCATCTCTAGATGGACCATGATCAAACAAATTAGTTCCTCCACATTTTGCAAGTGGTCCAGAAAGAGTGAAATCCATGAGAGAGACTGACTGGTGGGATGAACGAGGCATTTAAGCAGGGGAAGCATCTTTGGTGAAGCCTCGTTGTGATTGGTAAGAACCTCTCTCACTTCCCACACAAAAAACAAGAAGCTCTGACTTCTTGTTCATCTTCATCAGGATGAAGAAACCCTGATCCAAACCTAGGCAAATGGTACATCAACCTCTCACTGCTCCTATTAGCAGAACCTTTGAAATCACAGGGAAATTTGGCAACAGTAGTAAAGGGACAAAGCTGGCAATGACCTTAGGCATAATTTCCAAAAAAGCCTGATGATCCATAATTGTGTAATCAAAACATATCTATATTCTATGCACGGGTTCATACTTTTGGTATGGAGAAAAACTTTTTGGTAGGAGAAAAACTTACTTAGAACTACTATGAACACAGACAGTAATTCTGGTTTAGAAAGTCCCCAAGTCAGAGATCTGTGGGAGGTATTTGGGAGAATACTTTGGGAAAATATCATTAGCCCTCTAATTAATTAGCCCTCTAATCATTTTTTCTAGGCATTTTGGTAGCTCTTGTCACTGCCAGAAACAGGATCCTAAGCTAAAGGCACTTTGGTTTAACCACCTAACAGATCTGCTCTGACATACATGGTTAATTATTTAATTCCGGGTGTCCTCTGGGATGCTGGCTTCTCACTCCAATTTGCAATCCAGACACGAAGTAGCTCAAACAAAGATAATTCCAGTGCCTGGGAGATGAACAAAAAATTTCACACTGAATGCACCAGTTTCCTTGGGTACTTATTTTCATTTTTGTTTAGTACTTTAGTACACAGGGTGATGCTGCCCTTCAGTCATATACCCAGTCATATACCATGACATCAAAATATATTTTGACGCAGTTCTTTGCAGATGTTCTGCATTTACTCTGCATTCCAGGAGGGTTAAAAAGAAACAAGAAGAAGAAAAAAAAGAGGGGCAGGAAAAAAGAAAGGGCAAAAAAAAGCTCCCCATTCCTTTAGAGCTCACAGACCCTGAGGTCTTGAGCCCTTTGAAGACTTCAGATGACTCTACAGTCTCTGGCAGACTGAATGCCCTTAATCTTCAGAACTAACACAGTGGCTTCACAGCAGACACACATATTTAAGCCACATCAACACTGAATGTACGTGGTCAGAGATGATGCACTGGCCATGCCAAGGGCAGCCTAGAAGCGAGGCTAAGAAGAAAGCCAGCCTGCTTTGACGCTCAGCAACCAAAAAGCAGTTTGGAGACGACAGAAGGGAAAAAACATTGAGGAGCACAATTTAAAAAAACAAATGTTCAGACATTCTGGCTTCAGTGCCTGAAATACAACTCTAAAGTTTGTTTTAATAACTCTGTAACTACCAATAAGGAAGACAAATGAGGAGGAAAATATAGAAATTATGATCTCTTGGGAAGCACATATTTTATGTTTCTCTGGTGACACAGTGACAGGAAGCTGAACACACTGCAAGGACACAATCCATGGCGCTTGATGTATAAAAATGCATCAAATGTCAGTATCAGTAAGACCATATGCGGTTTCATCTCACTCCAGTGAATTTTGCTAAAATGTTCAAGCATTCCAAAAGAGCACCTGTAGCCTTAAATGGAAAGTTCTCAAAGGGAACAAACTCTCTTTAGAGTCAGTCAATAGAACTCCAGCAGCAGAGCAATCTCTGTAAGATCTAGAGAGTGAGAAAAAGTGTTTCAGGACAGCAAACTGGATTCTGCATGGTTTGAATATGTCAGCTGGGATAGTCAGTGCACCTCCATACCACCAGAAGTACCAGTAACACCGCCACATCAACAAGAGCAAAAAAAAGCCAAGTTTAGTCTATGACAGCAGGTACTCCTGAATTTTTCAATTTTCCATTCATCCTGAAAATTTAAAAATCTTGCAATGTTGTAAGAATGCATCTCACCCACAGTGCTGAAGGATGTGATGTGCCCATCTGAATACAATTGAATGCAACAATCACATGACACAAGGTAGAAATAAGTTCATAAAGGCCACAGTACCGATGCAGCAAACAGTGAACTACAACAACACAGACCATATCTTAGAAACACAAAAGAGAATTGGAGCTTAGGAAAATGCCAAGCAGCGAATGGCTCTGCTCCATTGAGCATTCCAGAAAAAATCCCAACTCATATCCAAGCATGAAGGAGAACAGAGTGGAAATTATTACTAATGTGATAATGAAAAGTCTATAGTAATACGGATCATATACAAACCCACAACTATACATGTGAGCTATCATAAAAAGCAAGCCTGACAAACCTCCTCAGCCACAAGACTTACCTCACAAGTCACATGGATAAAAGAGACCAAGCAAGCACAAGAAGAGGCAAAAGGAAGACTATTTAACCACCGTCCTTTTAAATAAATTTAAAAATTACCCTTATGCAAGTAAAGCTTTCTGAATAAAGCCATGACAAATTCATAAGAAGACACAAGGGAGGGAGATGAGTTTGCTTGAAGCCACATTAATATTTGAAAAACTGCTAACAAATACAAACTTTGTGCAAAAATAGTGAAGACAACTTGTTCTTACCAGCTAAACAGTCACAATTCTTCGTCTTAGTGATATCTGAATGATATGGGGAAAGGACAGACACTTTTAGAAAAACCAAATTACTGTTACTTTTGCTCAAAGAACAATCAGACAAATAGTATACATGAACTGCAATTTAGAAGCAAATTTGTACCTGACATATCTAGTTGACCTTTCTGAAAAACATGGTTGAGAAGTTATACTTTCTCTTAACTGGGAAATTCTTTAGAAATATGGAGTATACAAAATACAGGTGTTACACTCAAGTAAAATTTCCACTAATCCTAGGTAAAAGCTTTCATAAAATAAACTTTCCCACTGAAAGTATAAAGAATTGTGGGCAACTGAGGTTGGGAATAGTACTCACTGCACAAAGAATGAAAGTCACTTTTTGCCTTTAGTTCAGATGAATAGGTTAAATGCACATTTATGGAACTATAAAGGAAACTAAGAAAATTCCACTTTATGCCTTGTTTAATAAAGCAAACTAGCAACATGCTTCCAAATTTGTCTCACTCAGTTATTTTTTCAAAGGCATTATTTCATCCCAGCATCATTTAACTACTAATTGTCAAATGTGGTTCCAAAACTGCAGTTAGCAGACACCCTCCTGGGACATAACATACTATCTGCAGTAGAATAACAGCCAATCGCTTTCTGGTTCAAGACACAAAGTTTTACTTTCATTCTTAAGCATAAAATGTATATAATGTCAAATTACAGGCATAAATCAAAACAAAAATATTCTTTTGCTTGGCATCCCATTACTGTTCTTCCTCCTCCCTCATGTATAACTTGCAGGTGCAGGCATAACAAACTCAGCAAGCAGGTAGACACCAAGCAGACCCTTGCAATCCAAACTCGATGCTGAAAACCAGGTCTGGATTACAAGTTTTCCACAGCCTGTACAAAACCATCTGGTTGCTATTCTGATCTATACATGCTGTTATTCTTCCTGGGCTGGTAACTTCTGAAGCCATTCAAGAAGACTTTTCTCAGAAACACACCAAGTCTCTCGTAAGCATGATGGCTTCTTGCCACATTTACATAAATTTTTAAAAGCCTGCTGAATTTGGCTATGCTTTAAACACTACACATTCTTTATAAGAACATATGTAAGCTACTTAAAGAGACTGTGCATGTCATTATTGTTTCTCATAGGAAAATAAAAACAATACAAAAGAATTCTTGTTTGCAGAAGACAAGTTTACATTTGATTTTTTTTCCTTTCCGATGCTGTAACAAGTTCAGACAGTTGGCTAGGGGAAAAAATGGCCACTTGTCATGTCTCTAACTTATAGTATTAACTCTTAAGTAAGAAAAGAAACTATCAAGAACTAAGAAAATAAGCAACAACTAGAAAATCTCAGATTTGTGTATTTTTATAGGAATTTTACACAGTAAAGGAAAGCCTTTTAAGGGCTACCCATGTTTACTTCATCATGTACAAGTTTTATGGCATTCAAGATGCTAAAATCCTTTCTTCCCATCATCTTAACTAGTCAATGAAACTGGAAGAGGGGGAGTGATCGTTTCTGTCCCCTTCTGTAAGCCTTTCAGCCTTCCTGAAAATGTGCTACATGTGAAACCCTATCCTCATCTCCAGAGCTTCACCCTCCTCCCATCGTGTATGTAGTTCACTTGCCTCAGCAAATTGATTTTTTTTTGCCCCCTGAAGGCCACTTTTCCCTGACAGAAAGGAGCACTTTGGAAGGAAAGATCAGTGGTTTTGCTTTATTGTCAGTTCACTACTCAAATTCATTTGTAACACCATCATGAATCTTAACCTTGGATCAACAAATACCAAATGTTGCATCAGATTATAAATTCTAGAGAATAAAATGTCTCTGCCTTTAAGGTAAAGAACTGCTTTGATGATAGCAGCAAGACAAACAAAACCAATAGAAGGCAGGATGTATAGAAAGCAAACTTTCAAAAGTTACAGTAGGAATCTACATGAGTTTGTTTTAAATACAATTAATGTCCCTTCCTACAGACAGGAAGGTTGTCCGAATGTAACTCAGAAAACCACTATTTTTTCTTCTAGCAGATGTTGACAGGAAAAAGGTTTGGGTTTTTGTTGTGGGTTTGTTTTTTTTTTTTCCCCTCTCTCTCTTTCAGCTGTCCAGATCCCCTCTTTGCCCAAACAGGAAACTTCATGGGGAAGTTGCAGCACTGCATACAGAAACAAGCCTGCAAATTGTCTTCAAGGCCTTGCTCAGAGTGCCCTCAAACCATCAGCTTGGCTGATCAGAGACTTCTTGTTACATGGCCTGCACTTAGCCCCGCTTTTACATCTCGTGAAGAACAGAAAATTTTGGATTTGTGGCAGAGCCTGGCATTCACCTCTGTTAGAACTGAGCCACAGAAAGTATCCAACCAATGCTGTGTAGTACGGGCAAACTCTGATATTCCCTCTCAGGCCCCTGCCTAGTATGGTTACTTTGATTTACAGAAGTGGAATTCACCTTGCAGAAACCCATATCCTTAGCGAGTGCCTATCCCACCACAGAGACCAGCTGTAGAATGTGACTGCCCCAAAATTGTCAGAATCTGAGAAAGCACAAAGGTTTTTCTACCCTGCAGAATGAGTCAGCCAAAGTGAGACCCTGCGTGCTACATAAACACCAGAAAGTGCGTGCTGAAAGGAGGTGCTCTCTTCTGGGCAGTGATTCATCCCAGTGACCAAGAGGCAGCCAAACCACAATGGTTACTTACAGAAAGGGGTCAGGGAGGTAACAGACTGGAATTTAAAAAAAAAATATAAAGCCAAAAACTAGGAGGCTTTGAGCAATATGGACAATATGGATACAACCTAAAAGTAAGCAACAGCAAAATAAAGGCATAGAATTCTGCTATATGAAATGTTTAATGGAGGTGACAGTTGGAACTTCTGGAAACATTTTTCCCTAAATCTCATATGTAAAAGGAGGACTTTAAACCAATCTCATGTGAAATTGCTCCCTGCTGCTTTAGCAATGAACTTCTGGTCTGCATGTCTATGGGATATCCAAAATGACGTGACAGCTCTCCTGGCAACTAAGTTACTTCAATCCTCCACATTAATCTTCAGGATTCTTTAGTGACTCAAATGAGTTTGTTATTTGAAAAGTTCTTTCCACTAATTCTGTGCCGAAGTCAGAAACAGTCGTGGAAACAGTGTGGCTCAGAAATATTATCGGGCAAAACAGATGGGATACAAAATTCAAGATTCTTAAATCAGTGAGAAAGCCTTAACTTAAACCTAAAGAGATGAAAGCTGAAAGTGGCATGCATTTGCTGTGCTGACACTCCACATTCCTGACTAGAAGCAAAGAGAAGGTTATGTAGTTACATTACTAAAATTTCAACCATTCCAACCAATATTCTCCAAATCAAACACCAATTTCAATCTAGTGACACAAAACATTATGGCCATTCTATGAATACAACTATCAAAAACAAATTTTGCTCTAGATGAAAAAGTATCCCCAAAACATTATCATAGCTATTTTAATGATTATTTTATAATCATTATACTTCAGAAAAAGGATTGAGAATTGGAAGTGAAACTGAACCTGTGAAGTTGAAGTGTATTCCTAAATTTATGGCATGTTCAGTGTTTTTCAAAAATTGAAGCAAATGCTTGGAGGGTAAATGAAACAGTAGTTTGTCCTAAAGACTTGTACACTTTTTGTTATGATGGAGAAGGCATATCCCAGAAATAGTTCATCTTCTGCCAAAAACTAAATCATCTTAAAGACATCCATCAGAATTTTTTAAATGTACTTAAGAATAGAGCAAGGTATTTTCCCATAGCCTTTTTCTCATAAAATGCTAACGAATTCTGACTCATTTTCTGAAAGAAAGAAGAATCAAAGAAAGGAATTCAGCCAGGGGCAGATGTTTAGCATGGAATATTTCAGTCTAGAAGTTGGTCTAACAAAATAGTGAGCAGCCAAACACAAGGTTTGGTAATGATACATGTGGAACTAGGACAAAAAGAATATTAGCATGTTAGCAGTGTTGCAAGTTTGTTAATACAGAGTGCATTAAAAATTTTCATTTTATTAAAAAGGAAAGCTTAGTCAATATCTATTTCTGTTCCATATTTGAGAAGTAGCAAGAGGATGTACTCACACCACATAAGAATGATGAAGTAACCTCCCATGGTTTTAAGTAAGCATGCCTGTACAATTTTCAACATAGCATTTCTGAAAAAAGCTGGCTAAAGACATCTCTGGTTCCCTGATGTAATTTTCTAGAGTGTATTCAGATACTGGTGAAATTCCAGAAGACTGAAAGGATGATGACATTGTGCTGCTATTCAGGAAGGGCAAACAAAGTGGCTTACAATAACTGGAGACCAACTAGCCTGACATCAGATCTAGGAAAAGTGGCTGGAAAAACAAGTAGGGAATTAAGGTCAGAAATACAATGTGCTATTCTGCATGGGTGGCATTTTGAACACACAGGATGCAAATGGCCAAAAGATTTTAAACGGGCTCTAAAGCTCCAGTTAGAAACTGAGACCAAGCTTTAGCCAACAGTTTGGATGTGACTTTAAATCGTAAAACCTTCTCATGAAAAATCAACCATTCTCACTATGAATAATGCACCCTTTGAGTGGAACGCAAAAAGAAATTGGAATTCTGAGAGCTAACTTTGTGAACTGCAGTTAGAGCTTTCTACCAGTAGAGAATTGTAACTGAGTAACAGCAGTTCCAGCAGGACTTGCAAGTAAACACTCACGCTATTAAATGGTTTCATCAGTGACATAAAGAAACTGCATGAATACCACAAACTCAAGCAAATCTATGACTACAAGAGGACAGGCTTGAGCTACACAGTGATCTGAACTGCATGGTTAGCTGGACTACTTAAGCAAAATCAGCCAGGATACAGCACAAATACTTCCCTGTGTTTAGGCAGAAGAAACAGAAAGAGTAGCTGGAGAGTGGGAAATTGCATCTCAGAAAAAAAAAAAAAAATAGCTGTAGAGGTTACAAAATCATACTGGACTATCAATTCAAGGTGAAGTCCCAGCACCATGCTGTGACCAAAGCCAAATCAGATCCAAATACTTATCACAGGCCTCAAATATCCAGGAGGCTGAGAAGTGAACTGGACCTGGCCAACGATTTCAATGAGGCTAAAACTGGAAGAACACATAGAATTGCTACTCTTGTTCTTAAGACCCTTCTGAAAAGTTTGAGAGTGTACAGTAAAAAGCCATGGAAGTCACTTGAACACTGATAATAATGCTTTAGAGACCCTGAAAGAGCTCAGTCTGTTTAGTTTATGAAAATTGTGAGGCAGCAGAGGTTTTGCTATGCAAGTGCCAGAAAGGGAAAATGTCACATACTATAGAGCTCTTTAAGGGAGAAACAAGAAACAAAAGAGGGGAACTGAAGCCAGACAAATTCAGACTTGGAAGAAAAACCACCTTTAAAAATTTGGGACTAGAACTGGGGACAGGCTCTCAAGGTAAATGACAGATTCACTTATCCTCATGTTTTCAAATTAAGACCAGAAGACTTTCTGAAAAATAAATGCAAGTTAATATACGCTCAAAAACAAGCAGTCGGCTTAATACAGAAGAAATGCTTTTTAGCATTTTGTAGACTACAGCCACACACAGAGAAGTTGATTAAAAAACCACTTCTTTATACTTAAACTCTATGAATCCATTACCTCCCAAGAAACATTACTGAAAGGTGGTGCTATCAGTCACTAGTAACTAATTGGCATGACTCCCACTGTTTCTTTTTAAGTGATGTGCACACTGTAGTTATGCTTCACACTCATTTCATAGTTGTGCTCTATTTGTTCACACTTGGCGCCATTCACAATTTCAGCACTTACCCACGAATTTTTATCCATGTTTGTTGGCTGGCAAGAAGTGATTAGAAAGCAAAAAGAACAATTCAAGGAAAGGCTCATTATAAAAAAAGAAAAAAAAAGTCCACCAAAAAATCTAAACACCCATAAATTAAAAGTTGAATTGTCCCACAATCTGCTGAAAACACTACTTTTCCATGTGATGCTGGAAATCAAGGAGCTGTGAAGAACTTAGATGGAGGATACTTAAAATATATCCTTTACCTTATACATTCAAATGATGACTGAATTGTTAGAAACCTTCATATTTAGCAGAAATGCAATTATTAGCTCAGAAGACAATCAAGAGAGCATTAAACTCAAGTCAGGAAAGACCAGAAAATAATATAAACATCCCTTTTACCCCTACATAGGCCATAGATACATACATGTAGGTACAATACTTTCACAGTGGTATTGTGTAATGCTTCTTACCTGAGGGGGGTTTATCATCTGAAATACACTGATGCCTCCAAAAGCTAATGGCAGATCTTTCTCTGTTCTGGAGTCGACATAACCTCTCAGCTAGCCCGCCCCTGCAGAGAATAAAGGAATGCTCAGTTTTGCCTGGAATTAGTATTTGGTTTTGCCAAGTGACAAGCCACAGGACAGATGTATATGTATATGTGTCTATACGCTTTGACCCTTAGAGACAGAATCATACAGCAAAGTTACATTTTGTAGATTAATTCTCCTACTTTTGAAATTTCCAACAGACTTATATTCCCAACAAAACATGCACCTAGGGTCAATACATGCAACAAAACATTTTCAGTATCTGGGTGTCCAAAATCTTCATGTTTTCAGTCCTGTCTCCAGTACGAGGAGTGTAAAAACGAAGTTCCCAACTTTCCCTTGCACTTATGAACAGATCCTATTAGACACCAGAGACAGTTGCAAATTTAAAACAAACCAGTGTAACCACTAGTTATAACAGGTTGGGTTTTCTTTTCCCTCACAGATTTGTTTGTCTGTTGGCAAGGAGTGATCACAAAAATATTCTTTTACCCATACTTGACCCTATGATTCATTTCACAAGCTGGGTCAAGTGCGCAGTTTCAGTGGTCTGAACACTCTCCAAGATGAAATTAATTTAGCATTCCCAAGGTGAGGAGCAGAGGAGTGGCATCTAGCACAAATACACTTAAGGTAACACTAAAGCAACTCCTACCCTTGGATTCAAAGCCAGAAGACATAATTTCTCACTTTTAAGAACAAGAAGATGTATGTGTTGGAAGCTGTCTTTGGGCTACTACAAAGAGCTTTGGACTACTGTGGGAGTGTTTGAGCATTTTTCTTTGGCTTCAAAGAAGTTATTTGCATAAAGACCTACTTCGTTCTTCTGTTGCAGTGTAAAGTTTCTCCACAAGTACTACTGAAAATATTAATAAAGATTTCTACTAGGATGAAATGGGTCCTTGAGTTAAACTGGTTTAGGAATCAACAGAGACAGCATACAACCACTTTATGACTATTTGTGCACATGAAGAAAATTTTTTGGCTTAGTTAAAAAAACACAAATAGCTTGGTAAAGCTCACATTGTAAATGTCAAACTGGGAAGACACACACCTGTGGAAACTGAGAAGAAGCTAAAAAGGCTAAGCAGGACTTCAGGTGAGTTGTAAAAAAAAAAATCTCTCTTCAGTTGCCAGTTATTAAGTAATTTCATCTACAGACAAGTCAACATATTATATAAAAAGTAATTAGCAGTGTCAGCTGAATTTGTAATGAACAACTATATCCTTTTCAAAATTATAATTATCACAAGAATTATCAGATGCAATGGCTAAACATCCAGGTAGCAGATCACATAATGGACTCTGAAATACAAGAGCCCCATTTAAGCCAAAATGACCTACAGAAGTTCTGCAGTTTATATCATTACATCTCTATGGCTGGTGTCAGGCAGAGAGGAAAGAAACTTGGACTCAGAGGAAGAAGAAAAACCCCAAAGCCTCAAAATAAAGAGCCTAGACTTAACAAGCTATGCACCCACATTTAACAAGCTATGAAACCTGCTACATTAAGGAGGAAAACATGAAAATGTTTAGAAAATACTGAGCTCCAGTGAAGTTCCAGGTAAGTTTAACAACCTTGTTTAATCCTGGTTTCAACGAGGACTTTAAGACAGAGAGACAATTAATACAGAAGTGCAATGGAAGCTCTGGGTCCAAGAGCAGCACAGTCAAGCACAACACTTCACACAGGATAACCTACTCTGCTGATAACACTGTGTTGGTCCACATTTCCCCCCAAACTTGAGCACTGAAGCATTACCACACCACAACACTTGTGGGCAAACAGTTCTACAGACTTCAAACTGTCCACCCAGTTTCTCTTCTTACCAGGGAACCATTCTCAGACGCAGTTGTAATTCAGCTTGGCTGGATGGCCTACATGAGCCATGCCGGAATTGGTAGATGCCAGCTCAGCTAGGCTTAAAAATGCAGCAGGAAAATGCATTTTCAGATTGCAAGTTTAAAAGTCTTGCATGCAAGAGTCTGCATCTGAACTCTGTGGTTGGACTTTAGCAATACACTATACGGTTAGTAGCTCAAAAACTTGTTTTGCTGAAAGAAAACTGTTCAACACAAGTGTTCTCCTACTTCATTCCCTCCACAGGTGCCAGTCAGAAAAATGTATTTTATTTGTTCAAACAATTCAAGAAAGTATTAAAGTAGAAGAAAGGAGCAATTATTATTGGCTTACAGCCTAATTTCCCCCTTTTTTTCCTGAACAGGGCTATGGTTGTGTCCAGTCAATCAGTTCCTACTCTTTTGCAAGCCCACTACTGTTACACCTATGGCAGGAACACCCTGTAGCGTGAAGGAAAGAAACCAAGTTTCTGATTCCATGGCTACTCCACACAACAACAAGACATCATTCCTGTTTCAGGCCTGATATGACTTCCAGGAGGGTCCCAGTGATGCTCACAATTTCATTACTAATTTGCTGACTGTGTCCATATTAGGATATCAGTTATCACAAAGGTCTATGAAAAAGTAAAACTTCGACTTTCCTTAGTAGCCCTCTGTGCTGAGTACACTGATATTCATTAATCATCATACTTCCATTCACATTCCAAATGCAGTTAAAAATAGTTTAATCAGAAAACATCATAAAGCAATTTGCATCAGTTTGGTTGCAGAACATAAAATATAAGTAAGAATGCATTAATGAGAGGTTAACAGCTGGTCATTGGAAATGTTGTTTTTATGTTGTTTCATAGCTTGTGAAATCGGAAAACACAGTTCAAGGACATCCCATGCACAAAAAGACTTTGTATGGTCAGAACAACAGTTGGTACTTTATGGTTTGTTTCTTTTAAGAAGGTAAAAACAAAGGAGTTTAAACACCACTACAGTTAAGGAGAAACAACTCCCTTATGTGCTCAAACACATAAAACAAAGGAAAAGGTGATTTCTGTTACACAAGCTAACAGATTTGCTGACAACAGCATTTGAAAACTATTAATTTCTTCCAGAACAGTACAGGTGCCCCCACTGTAAAACATTTATGCATGTACTGTGAGATACTGTGAACTACACAGAGTCAGAGTCACTCCTGGCTGTGTAGCAAGAGGTAAGCCAACATCTGGGGGGTATGCGTATAAAACTGGCAAATATATTTTGATTACTAATGTATCAATTCTGTAATCAAGGGAAGTGACAAACTATTTTATTGAAATAATAAAAACTAGTTTAGGATGCACAATTTTCTGACCAGCACTTCAAACTTGTCCCCAAAATGTTTTAATATGAGCAAATTTAATGCATTTGTCAAACTGTCAATGCAAAGACTGTTCAGTGAAGTCAAGCTGCTCAGATACAATCTCCACTGCCCACAACCTTTTTATTTTTAATCACAAAACTTCCAGTACAACTATTTTGTTCCTTTAATTCCCTAAAGGCAGTCAGATTTAAAAGCAGCAATTCATGTCCTATTTCTATACTAAAACTAAGCTTGAAGTACTGTGTTTAAAACCACATATTGCCTTTACTGTCCATGTCCAACAATATCCACATGAAAGACAGCTTTGATGACCGTAAGAAAGCTCAGTATCCTTTACAACAGCTCAGGTTCTGGTAGCTGCCCTTCCCACAAACTTTAACAGCGAGACTGAAGAATTTTGTGACAGCTATCGGCAAAAAAGTAATACTGAGCCTGATCTATGACTTCCAGGCTGGTTCTTATCTCCCAACTCCAATGAGGCTAATAGAAAGCAATAACAAAAGAGCATTAGTGAGTCTGCTGTGTTTTGAAAAGTAATTTTCAGTCTTTCTGAAGGGTTGGAGATCTCTTTATTTATTAAGGTTTTCTTTCAGCAGAGTACTTATCAAAAATAACCCTCTATTCATCCAAGTTTATTCCTTTACAAACATAATTTGAAGTCAACACTATTGAGTTGTCTCCTTGTACACAGTATACACAAGACTCCATATAATTCAAAACAAATATATATCCCCATCTCAAAACTGGTCAACTTCTACCTTCCCTCATTTCAAATCAATGAGAAAGCTTCTCTCCTACTCCCACATTAACTGGTGAAGTAATTGACACCCACCTGTCCCTTTCCATTCCATGGGGCACTTGCTAAAGAAATAAAAAAAGGTGCTGCTGACTCATGTTCATCTTTTGACCAACCAGGACTCAGGTCCCTTTCTGCTGCCCTGCCTTCCAGCATCTCATTCCCAGTCTGTACACACAACCAGTATTGCCCCATCCCAGGTGCAGAATGGGGCACTTGCCCTTGTTAAAGCTTCATGCAGTTGTCATTGCCCAGTCCTCTAATTTGTCAAGGTCTCTCTGCAGGGCCTCTTTGCCCTCGAGAGAGTTGACAGCTCTTCCTAATTTAGTGTCATTGGCAAACTCATTTAGTGTCCTTTGAATCCTGCATCCCAGTGGTTATGAAGATGTTGAAGAGAACTGGGCCGAGGATGGAGCCCTGCAGAACCCCGTTAGTGTCCAGACCCCAGCCTGATGTCACTTCATTCACTGTAACCCTTTGTGCCCAACCTGTGAGCCAGTTGCTCACCCATCCTTCAGCACAGTTATCCAGCTGTGTGCTGGCATTTGGTCAGGAAGCTACTGTGAGAGACAGTACCAAAAGCTTTGCTTTTGAAGTCCAAATAGATCACATCTACCAGCTTTCCTAGATCAACTAGGTGAGCTACTCTGTCATAGAAGGGTTTACAAGCAGGACTTCTCCCTCATGAAGCTAGGCTGGCTATGACCAATGACAAACATGGCACTTTTTTTCCCCATTAGCACCAAACATTTGGCCCAGTGAAACCATCCACACTTTCTAAAAGAGAAAATACATTTTAACTTTCTTGAAGTGCAAAATAATTTTACTGTGTATACTGGCAGTGATGACAAGTGATACATCTGTACTGCAGCCATAATATTCTCCATCTCCTAATCCAAGAAGAGATTCACTAGCAAAGAAAAGTTCAATAGTTATAGAAATAGTTAAAATTAGCATAAGAACATGACCATCTAAAGGGCTAGTCTGTTGTTGTTACACCCTCATGCCACTTGTGGATGCATGTAAGAAAGAACAGTCCCAATTTTAGAGTAAAAGCCTACTTCATCTGTGCCAGCTCCCTCTTCCCTTGGCAAATTCCTTTATTTTCAGGACCTCAGTTGGCCTCATGTGACAACTGGGTTTCATTTTCCTGCCCATAGCACCAGGACATTCTGTAATTTTCTCCTCTTTTGATAACACAAGTTAATTTTAGCTGATCAGATTTGTATGTGGTCTGCATACAACTAGATATAAGACAATTTAAAATAAAATCTTGGGAAATCTTGTTTCTCTTGAACTATAAACAGCAACTCAAGTATTAAAAAAAACCAAACAAACAAAAAGCTAAACCTTATTCTTCAGAACTGTAAGCTCTTGCAACATGACAGATTTAGATGCACAGTTAACATTTTATAACTAAAGATATTTATGTCCTACAATGAACCTCAGGCTCTTTTTTCTGATGGAAATAAAATCCTAATGGAAAAAGTCAACAATTCAGAAAACCTTTAAGAAAGGTTTACTTGTAGACAAGAGAAGCTGAGTACATGTGTTTTGAGTTTTCTTCTCTACAAATACTGAATTAACAAATTAATAACTATTTGTTTAAGCTATGTAATAAATGTTAAAACTTGCAATACTCTACATTTCTTCATTCTTTCACAAACTTTGAAAGAATTGGAACTAACACAATTTAGACATTTCGTCCCATAGCACTAACATGAATTTCAAATGTTACAAGAAGAGCTTCTTGAAAACTGTTCTTTGCCATATATACTCTCTCCCCTCAGGTTTACAAATCATTTGCATAATTTTCCCATGAAGTGCTGGCTCAAGCAGAGAAACTGAAGCATTGGGATGGAATAAAAGGGCAGGAACACAGTAAACCCGACACCTCTTGGCCTGATCACCACAGCAATTCATCTCAGTACCAAGTACCACTAGTAACATCTAATTCTCAACTCACTTATTAGCTCACAGGTGCAGTACAAGGCCATGGATCTGGCAGCACACCTGAGAAAATTATATATTCCCATTGTATCCATCAACAGTCTTGTTTAAATAGAGGAGGACAACTAACACAACAACCACATAATAGCAGGGTTTAAGGGGAGGATGTCCTGAGCAG
>VWYP01005189.1:94220-112361 GCA_013400435.1 Pycnonotus jocosus | reverse complement strand
AGAGCTCATGGCAGGAGCTCTGCCTCCCACCCTTTGGGCTGCAGGGCTGTGATCCCACCTGGACAGAGATAAGGTGGCATGGGCAGGATCTGTCTTGTCACCCTGCCAGCACTTCCCATCCAAGAACAAGCTTTGTAAATCCAATTGCTCTTTACTGAGCAGCTCCCTGACAGATTCTGGGAGCACTGGTAACACGTCAGGGTGGTGAAAATGCTCATGACCAGGCAGACTGACATGGCTGCAATCTGCCTCTGAGAGTGAGCCCTTGGGAGCTGCTGGAAAGGAGCCCCAAAAAACTCAGAGACTACAAAATTTGCTTAACATCACTGCAAAGTCAGTGCTGCAGCATGATCAGCAATCAGAGATGTGCATTTATCAGGGTTTTGTGCAAGCTGCTTTTAACCCACTGAGGTCAGGGTGGTCATGGCCTGACAAGAACTCAAGGAGCATTTGGACAATGCTCTCAGGCACATGGTGGGATTCTTGGGGCTGTCCCCTGCAGGGCCAGGAGCTGGATTTGATGATTCTTGTGTGTCCCTTTCAACTCAGGATATTCTATGGTTCTGATTCTACTGGGCCACTGGACAGGACAGTTTCCTGATGGCTTGTGCTGCTCAGCCCTGCCCTTGCTCTTGACAGCTTCAATCCTCCTCTGCTCTGACCCCTTATATCCAGCCATGCTTTAATCCCTGTAAATATTTCCTTGTCCTGAACAGTAAAGGCTGTTTTCTCTCCTGCCTGTCTATTCCTCACAGGATAATGGCAAGATACAGCGAATTCCTATGGGAGCACTCCTCAGCAGGAAACACTGCAGTGGGACACCTGCCTGGCTTAGGGATGTCAGCAGGCATCAGCTGTTAACACACACACACACACAAACCCTCCAAAACAAAACAACAACAAAAAACCAACCAACCAAACAAACAAAAAACCCCCCAAAAACACCCCCAAAACCAATCAATCCAGGAATGCCTCGGAGTTTGCCTTTTCAGAGCTGAAGCTGGAAATGGGCTGGCGTCGCCACCTGGTGCAAGTTCCCAGAATTAACCGAGCAGCTCCAGCATGGAAATACCTGTCTGGGATTGAAGAACTGATCAGAACTACCGTGGGGTTGCTGGTCCCAGACAGCAGAGCTGGATTGAACAGCTCAAGGAGAGATGACCTTCATCCTCAGCATTTTCAGCCTGATTCTCCCCTCAGAAACGTTTGGGGCATCAAAGATCATGTTGATGAGTGCTGGGATAGAGGAAAGAAAGAAAAGTACTGGGCAGTAGAGACTGGAGCCCTGTTTTTCATAGGGAGCATCTGAGTCTATGGAGTGGCTAAACGTTTTCTAACTTATCTTTAAGACAGATGATCTTTTCTATTTAAGATGGAGAGCTTGAGATCACATCAGAAAAAAATGTTTTATTTTATATTCGTGGGGCCAAATAACTACAAAAGTTTCTATATAATATAACTCAGCAGCCAAATAGCCAATCTTTTATTTTCCTTAATCTCAGTGTTTTCCTCTGCCTCTTTTCTGTCTAAGGAGAAAGCAAAACTGTGTTCACAGGCTCACCACCAACACAGCTCAGCTGAAATAAGGATCTGGGGCTCTGTGTGTGTCATGGCAAAAAGTTAAAAGCAAATGTTTGGCACTAACCTTTTTCAATTAAAGATATTTTATTTGAGTTTTCCGGGAAGAAAAACAAACAAACAAAAAATTGGAATTATTTGAGCAAAACCACAGCTTTTTCTCACAGCAAAACTTGATTTTGCAAAACTTGCCTTTCCTGCTGAGCAATTGTTCCTGCAGACAATTCCTACAGCCCTTTCAGAAAGGCAGGGGATCACCAGCTGGCATCTTCTGGACTGTATGCAATCAATTAGTTCAAACCAATTAGGCAATTACTGGGTGTTACTAAACTGGAGTTAATTTCAACAAATTGGAAACAGCGGAGGAATTTGGCATCAAAAAAGCAAATCCAAAGGATTTCCCAAACCAGGTACTTCCCTCTCTTCATCCTCTTTCAGAAAACTTACCTGTGATGTTGGCCTTGGCCTTGTGACAGTGAGAGAGCATCATCACCTTCCTGGGCAGGGGATCACAGAGGAGTCTGACTTCATCACAGAATGGGGCAGAAAAGTTTGTCCTGAGTCCTCTCTGGAAGGATGGATCAGTTGTCCAGATTGCTCCAGCAGGAATGCAAAGCCATCCAGATTATTTGGGGAGTAGATTGGGATCCTAATCATGGGCATCTGAACGTTGCTCTAAGAATATTTTCCCTTTAAAACATTCCCTTCCCTCATGTGGCATTCTTTCCAAACAGGAGCTGGAGCAATAAAAAGCAGAAATGAGACTTGGAAATGGGGCTATCCCTAACTTTACAGTGCAATGCACTAAATGGCATAGGTTTTCTCCAAGTTTCTGGGGATTTACAGAGAATTATGAAGTTGCCTAAACATCTGGTACTGTTCAAAATACTCCAGGATACCCTACAAATATTTATGTAAGGCCACTAAACCCTTAAGACACCCATCTCCTCTTGTGGCAGCTGGAGCTTGATGGGAACACCCCATCTGGTCTGAAAAACCTGTGTTAGGACACTAAATTACACCCTTAGCATAAAGTAAAGCCCATGTAGACAATTCCACAGCCAGTCCTAGGATATCCTGAGTTGGAAGGGACCCACAAGGATCCTCGAGTCCAACTCCTGGCTCTGCACAGGACAGTGCCAACAATCACACCATGAATCCCCAGTCAAACCCTCTTCTGCTCTGTGCAGTCCTGGACACCTCCTGGACTTGGTCTGGAACCTTGGAAGGTGCAGATTTGTTCTGATGGGACTGGAGAAGAAAGCACCCAAAAAGAAATTCTGGGTTTGTGCCAGATCACTGTAAGGAGTGATCTGAAGTGCAGGGAGGTTGAGCTGGAGCAGCACATGGCTGTTTCCCAGCACTGACTTTGCCCAGGGTCTTCAAATGACCATGTCAACAAATCCTACAAGATCCCAAAGATCCTCATCTTCCTTCTGATCAGCTGAGAAGTAATGGCTGAGATTTATTTGAACTGAAGTTCTCAGTAGCAGATGTTGGTGACCCTCTGTACTGAATATCCTGTTTCAGGAAAAAAACCCCAATCCTGTTGGATCCAATAACCTGGTCTTGAGCAGGGTCCTTCACCATTCCATAACACACTGGGTGGCAAAATGTCTGTTCAATGCAGTGGCATGGATTTGAATGGTTATGGAGAGGGATTTTTGACAAGAGCATACAGAGAGAATACAAGGGGAGTGGCTTTAGGCTGAGGGAAGGTAGATTTTGACTAGGTATGAGGGAGAAATTCTTCTATGTGAGGGTGGTGAGGCACTGGAATTGGTTGTCCAGAGAAACCATGGATACCTTATCCCTGGAAGTGTTCAAAGCCAGGTTGGATGGGACTTGGAGCAACTTGGGATAGTGGAAGGTGTCCCTGCTCATGACAGAGGGGTTTGAATAGGGTGATCTTTCACATGTTTCCCAACCCAAAATATTCCGTGATTCCATGAAGGATTTGATCAAGTCAATATGTGACTGGAGACAGAAACCTGTGTCTGGCCCCAGAGTATTAATTTTCAAGGGGGAGTCCCTAGGGAAAAGTCATGAAGGTTTGTAGTGAAACAGGCCACTAAATATATTCCAGCACAAGGCTGACAACAGCTAGGGCCACATGTGATATGCCTCTGGAATCCTAGCAGGGTGATTTATCTTGGTGTTAGGCCTAATATACTTAGAAGCCCTTTATAAATAACCCAGGACCTTTTGCACTTGCTGTTTTACAGACTTGCTTTGTTTATTTGACTGGTTGAGCTGGGCCTGTAATTTTTAATGAAAATAAACTCCTTGTCAAGGACCTTTTCCTTTTGGGACCTTCCAAAGGACACATAGAGTAATTCTGTGCTTCTTCCCTGCTTCCCAGCAGTCCCATTAGTTTTTATCTCTTTGGCTTATGAAAGGCAGGGCCTGGGGAAAGGTTAACTGAGCCCCTGTGGGTTGTGTTTCTTCAGGCCCTCAAAGCAGAATCATAAAAATCACAGAAAGGTTTGTGTTGGATAGAACCTTAAAGATCATCTTGTTCCCTGCCATGGGCAGAGACACCTTCCACTATCCCAGGTTGCTCCAAGTCCCATCCAACCTGGCCTTGAACACTTCCAGGGATGGCACAGCCACAGCTTTTCTGAGCAAGAGGTCTTCTAATTCTGGGTTTGGTTTTTCTGGGGGTTAGGCACTCAACATGCAAGTAGAGTTCAAGTTCACCCCAAAGGATCAAGAGGAATCTGCAGAGGAGAGTGGGTGAGAGGCAGACAGGTGACCTGGGTCATGGTTTGGAAAGGGAGCAGGAGGATAAATCCCGTCTGTTCCTTTTCCTAATATCCAACCTAAACCTCTCCTGACATAGCTCCAGCCACTCCATTGGGTCGCTGTCACTGGTCACCAGAAGGAAGAAATCAGCTGATAGGAGGAACTGTATTTGCTACTTCTTCATTTACCGCTCTGTTTTATTATTTTCTCTTCTACCCTCTGAACTTCAGGTACTTTCCATCTGGGATGAGTTGGTTCATTTTTTGCTGTACAGCTGTTTTCCCCCTGTAGTTTGCTTATCTCTGGCACCACCTTTTTTCTTCCAACAGATCCCTGGGATCAGCAGAGGGAGTGCAAGAGCAAGGAAAAGAAATGCACACACTGAATGTGAGCGGGTTTGATCTGAGGTGCACCATGAGCCTGGCTCAGGGATGAATGAGCCCTCCGGAGAAGAAACCCTCCTGGCCAGCTGCTGAATGAGTCCTTCTGCATTTTCACACAAAAAAGGGACATCAGACGTTCTCAGTAATCTTTCTTCTCCTGGTGGATATGAGAAAATCTCCTGATTGCATTACAACAGCAGCACAAAAAAGTAAATCAAGCAAGTGTGAACTTAGCATCCAGGTTAAGAGATTTTCATACTGGTAATTTAGAAATCAACAACATTCACACACAAACACACATAGAAAAAAGTAGAAACGTGAAAATCACCTAGTCAGCTACTATTTCACCATTTCAGAGAGAACAAAGGGGATGCAGGGATTTGTTCTAGTCAGCAACGTGACTCGGTGACCCTTGGTTTGGCAATGACAAATGTTGTCTTTGTTATCCAAAAATCCAAGGTCCTCACATCTAGCACGTTGCACAAGGTTGCATTTAAGCACCACTGAGGCCAAGGAGATTTGAGCACACAGCTGAGAGTGCTCTGCTGAACCACAGCCCCAGCCTGTAAATATTTGTTAACTTAGCCCAAGAACACAGGGAACACAAATCTTATGGATCCAATGAGTAGCTGGTGTAGCAGTCAAGGCACTCAACCCCTTCCCTCATTTAACAAAAGCAGAAAAAATAAAAAAAGTACTTAACTATTCAAATATCTGCCCTTCATTAATCTTCTCCTAGTAATTATTAGCCCAATAAGGAAGCACATATGGCTGCCTACAAACACGAGGCATTATTTCCCATTTCTTTTGCTTTGGGAAAAAAAAAAGCAGAGAAAATCTCCGAAAAGCATTTAAACTGTGTAATTAAGATAAAATTAAAGGCCCAAGAAAATCAAAGGCCTTCTCTCACATCTATCTGCCTCACCATGTGATGGGACTATATTTTCAGTGTTAGCTCCCAAAATAATGGCACAACAGTGATTAGTACAAATGACCTAAAGGAGAAAAAAATCCCTGAGATAACACTCACAGGGTATCACAGGGGTTTCAGCTCCCCTTACCCAGTTTGATGGAGGCATCATGAACATCCAGCCCCACCTGTCAGCTGAAAGAGTGCTTAGATATTTTGCTGAATTTGGGGTGCACCCAGCCTCTGCTGTGTCTGATCCCAGGCTGGGGAAGCTGTTTTCTGTACATTACTACTGAGAAGTGCCCACCAGGAGACAGCTCCTAACTCCCCAGCCTCTGCACTCCTGAGGAATACTTTAACTGGGCACACTGAATGTCCAAGGTGAGGTGTGTGGCTTTAGTAAAAGTAAGGTGTTCTCAAGACGCTTTGGTTTTCTTGGAAAACATCTGGAAGAGCCCTCTCCCTGGTGCATCCTCCTAGGACCACTGCTCTGGAGACTGCTGGGCTTCTTAAAAGCCAGGATCCAGGAGCAATTTCTTGAGCTGGCTCTGGCAGAGTTCATTCAAGAAAGGTTGGGTCCAGCTGCTCCAAGCAGTGAAATTATTTCATGAACAATCTCCTGTAACAAGTGCAACAGAAACACCCCTTGCTATGCACAGGGTGTGCCCAGCAGCCCTAGGGAATCTGCTGCCCTCCAGGCTGCAAAAGACCCTTCTGCAGAACAGAGCCCAGGGAGCAGCAGACCTGTGTCCACAGAAGCTTTCTACCCTCCTGCATGGCAGTGTCTGGAGCAGTGACATCCTGGGGCTGGTTTTTTGACACCAGTAGGTTTTCCAGCACCAGTTTGCTGTGAGTGGCTGCAGTTCTCCCAGAGCCTGGAGCAGCAGGGGAGAAACACTAAAGAAAATTCATTACAAACCTGCTGTGGGTGCTACAGCTGAAAGCTGAGAGCTCTGGAGTGTCAGGGGCTGGAAAAGGCCTTGGCCCTCCAGATGGGAGCCTGTGGAGGGCTCTTGGTTTCATTTTTATGTGTCTTCCTTCTCTTGTGTGCCAGAGCTGTGGTGCCAGGAGGTTTGGTTGACCACACTGGGGGCATCCACCTGAACCAGGAGGGCAGGAGGTGTGGAGGAGCCTTGTGACATTCCAGTGTCCAGGTGAGCAGCCATGGCCCATCCCTGACATCCTCAAGCCACGCGAGTTGTTACTCCCGCTCTGAGGGCCAGACCTGTTTTACCACTCTCAGATTTCCTGGCAGCACAGGGTGGTGGAGGTTATCAACAGTGACTGTTTGATGTATTTAATTGGCCTGCAGTTAATTATGTAATATTTCTTTATAAAGAAACTCATGAAAGAGAGCTGCCAGCATGGCTGATGCATTTGTCATTCACATGGCCTGCCTGCGGGATGGCCAGGTCGGCCTTGTTCAAGTGTTTTAGGCTTGGCTCAGGAACAATCCACTCCAGCTGGAGTTACAAAGACCTGCTCCCAGGTGTTCTCTTTTGTTCTATTTAGTCTGTTTTATTCTATTTAGCCTTTTTTTTTTCCCCTGGTGTTTTCTCCAGGGAGGTTAGTGGGGAGGAAAGAAGGAGAAGTGAGTTTGCCTTGTCATGAATTGCATCTCTTCTGCCTCCTCCTCCTCTCTATGACCACGAAGTTTGCCTTAGGACCCTTCCCTGGCTGTCCCATGTGGGGAAGCCCAGGGTGTGATGGTGCTGCAGGGCTCCTGGAGAGGTCATTGATACCCCAAATTTGGGTGGGTCAGTGCTGGGGTGGGCTGAGACCAGCTGGGCCTGCAGCTCTCCCACATGTCCCAGCCAACCCCACTGCTCCAGTGCCCACCACAGCCAAGTGAAACTGTGCTACAAAAAAGGACTCAGGTTCAAAAGAGAATTAATTTACCAGCAGATCAGTGGCTGTTTGAGACTCACCTCAAGCCTCCAGCGTTCTGTCTCTGCATCCATGCCTTCATCTGCTGCCTCATCCTCCAACCCACAGCTGTGTTTTGCTCCCCAGACTGGTGGCAGGGTCTGAGATGCCTCCAGGAGGAACTAGGTGTTCCCAAAACTGAGCATCATCATGAAGCTGCATCCTACAGCTCCTCCTTCCCAAACCAGCATGTATCCCACTGTGACTTAACCCCAAACCTGAGGCTTCCATCTCCCTACATCCTCTCTCTCTTTTTATTACAGACAAGTCTGGTGCGATGGGAAATGCACCATAAACCAAAGCAAAACTCTACAAGGCTGTGCAGAAACTCCACATTGATGTGCCCCTTTCTTTTCAGGGTTCAGAGCTGAGAAATGGTCATGAGCCCTTTTTTGCCTCAGAAGAGGATGAATCCACAGCTTGTCCACCCTGGACAGCAGCAGGGCTGGGCTCAGAGCAGTTTGTGTAGGTCTGCACAGAGGATATTGTTCTCCATCACCCCTGGGGCTGGCAGTCCCCAAAAACATGACAAGCCAGTGATGGTTTATGGTCTCCCCAAAGTGCCAGTGGCAGAGAGGGGTTGCAAGACCCCAGGGAAGGCTTTGCAAACCCAGCAGGGAAGCTCTTGGCACAGCAAAGTGCTTTGACACCACAGCCCAGCTTTTTTCCCTTGTTTTCCTAAAGAAGCAAGATTTATGTGAGTAATCCAGGCAGTTTCAACCCAAATGATGCTGAGTAGAAGAGCCCTCAAGGAGGTTTTTTTTCCCTCCAGATTTGCAGGGAAAAAGCAGCCTTGGGATCGTGGCACTGAGGGGCCCCTCCCTGTGCTGGGCAGGATGGAGGATGGAGAATCACTGGTGTGAAAATGTGCTGAGCTGTGCCTGTCCACCCTGAAGGATGAGCCTGAGAGTCCATGGTGCCATCCTGAGGGATCTGAACAAGCTCAGGAAGTGGGCCATGGGAATCTCACGAGGCTCAACAAAGCCAAGCACTGGTGCTGCCCCTGGGTCAGGGCAATGCCTTTTATCAATGCAGGTACAAGACAGACATGGACCTGTTGAAGTGGGTCTAGAGGAGGCTCATGACAAAGATCAGAGAGCTGGAGCGCCTCTGCTTTGGAGGCAACCTAGGACAGCTGGGGCTGTTCAGCCTGGAGATGAGAAGGCTCCAGGAAAACCTTTTCAGTGCCTAAAAGGGCACTGATGAGACCATGCACTAAGAAAGATGAGAGCAGGTTTTTTAGCAGGGTCTGTAGTGATGGTTCAAGGGGCAATGGCTTTAAACTGAAAGATGGTCAATTTGGATTTGATATTAGAAAGAAGTTTTTTTACAGTGAGGGTGGTAAAACATCAGCACAGGTTGCCCAGAGAGTTGTTGGATGCCCCATTCTTGGAAACATTCAAGACCAGGATGGATGGGGCTCTGATCAACCTGGTTTAGTGGGGTCTGGACTAGATCACCTTTTAAGGTGCCTTCCAACCCAACCCATTTTGTGATTCAATGGAAGCCCCTCTACCACCTGCCCCTACCCAGCCTCCATGCAGGAACCCTCATCCATGGCACAATGGGTTTAAAGCTCCTCCCAGTCTCCTGTGCCAGGCTGGATCAAGGCTTGTGGAGGGGTGGATGCTGGGCACCACCTCTCTTGACTGTTCACAGCAGAACACCAACTTCCATAAAACCCATTTGCAACTGCCACAGCCTGTTTTTCAAGAGGGGACAGTGACACTGGAGTAAACCATGAGACCAGGTGTTTTTTCACCCAAGATGTCTCTCAAACCAAAGTGGTGTTCCAGGCCAGCTGGCATTGCAAGTCTGTGCTGGACAACATGGCTTAACTTCTCCACGGTCTAACAGGGGAGACATCATGGCATCTCCTTTCACCTTCAGCAGGACAGGGAGGCTGGGACAACCTCTGCTTCCCACCACGAGGACACAAAGGAAACGCTCCATTCATTAGGGTTCATTCCCCATCTGGGGGCCATGGCTTACAGCCATCAGTAGATGATGGGACCAGGCAAGCCTGGCCATATGTGATGGGAGAAGGAGAACTGAAAGGGTAGGACGCTTGGATTCATCCCGCTGGGCTGTCATCTCTCCCCTGGATTTATCACCCGGCGCTAATGAGAGGCAGCCGGCGCTGTGTGATGTGGACAAGCCCTGGCTCCACGCTCACAGGCAGGGAGGGCAGAGTTTGCAGCGTCCTGGCAAAGGGCTCTGGGATGCTCCAGCTCAGCTCGTGTCCTCAGGAGCTCTCGGGATGAGCCGGGGGGTGGTGGGGAAATGTGGAGGGCAGCAAAAGCGAGGCAGGCTCTGCTGGGGCAAGCACAGCTCTGAGCCAAGCTTTTGCTCTGGCAGCCGGCACCAGGCATTCATAGGGGGATTATATTTTCTTCTTTTCTTTTCTCATCCTGAAGTCTCTTGTATGGGCCCTGGAGGGGAGAAGATTATTGAAACCTGACGTGTCCCCTCTGGTCCTTTCTCATGTTGCCAACCCCGCAAGGCTGCAGATGCTTTTCCACCTTCGCTCACTGTTCCCTCCGCCAGGAGCTGCGGATCCCACCCTCCACGGAGCCAACCCCCAGGCCCTCCTTGGATGGAGGAAGAGGAAGCCGCCCACACCACCCCGAGAATCCCCCCATTGTCTTCCTCACTCCTGGGAAGCCCCAGTGACACAGCCAAGGCTGCGACTGAGCCTCAGCAGGGACGGGAGGAATCTCGGACAGGATGCAAGGAGCGGGAAGGACCCGCAGCGCGGGTTTGGTTTGGCAGCCCCGTTCAGACAATGAAAGGTCAGGCTGCAGAGAAGCTTGTGTTGATTTTTTTTTTTTTTCCCTGGCTTTTGTTCAAGGCTGTGTCCTCAAGGACGGGGATTCTCTACGCCGGTGGCAGGCTGAGAGCACGGGTGGGCGGCTGGGGCTTTGTCTGGCGGGGTTTTTAGTGTGCAAATGATTTTGCTGGAGCACAGGCTGCGAGAGGAGGAGGCTGGGCTGGGTGTGAGCTCAGGGCGAGGAGGTGAAGCTGCACCAGGATTCGGTTTGGTGCAATATCTGAAGTATCTTCTTTTTCACACTGAAGTTTTACAGGTTTCCAGGAGACCAGGAATTGAAGCACATGCTATGCTGAAACTGCATATGTGGAATAAAATGAGGGCAAACAGCCCCAAGCAGAGCCTGAGATGAGGCAACAGGAAGGTCTGCATGGAAATGTTCATGCAGGGTTTGACAGTGTGCTTCAGTGGTCTCAGCAGATCAGCTGCTTCACCTTTGATTTTGGGTAGGATTTGATGTTTTGGTAATGGTGCTGCTGCTTCCTAATTTTTTGGGGGGCAGGGACAGTTTCCTAAAGCTGTGCATCCTAAAACTGTGCACCCTCCACTGAATCACCATCCCTGGAAGCGTTCAAAAGACACTTAGATGTGGCCATTGGGGACATGGTTTAGTGATGAACACAGTGGTGCTGGGTTAATGCTTGGACTCAGTGTTCTTAGAGGTTTTTTTCCAGTCTTAATAATTGTATGATACAGGTGTGTAAGATGCAAAGCCTTGATGCATGGGCCAACATCTTCTCCTGGTCTCTGGTACCAGTGCTAATGTGGTGCTGAGCCTCAGGAGCCTGCTGAGCAGCAAAACTGCCTTTGTGGGCCAGACATGTCTAGGGGTGATGTCAGGCTAGTAACAACAACAGGCTGATTGTTAATAAAAACAGTCTGATCTAGAATCTGATTCATGAAAGCATAAATAACAGAAACATAAAAAATGCCAGTCAACGTGGTTTTTTGGAACAGGGGTCTTGTTGTGCCAGCTTGATGTCATTATTTTAGATCATAAGGTTGGCCCATAAACATAACTAGGTATCCAACGTGCTTGTAAAATATTAGGTTTGTACAGTGTGATGTTCCAGTGGGGGGAAAAAGCACCACACATTGGTAGAGCACATATTTAATGAGCTAAAAGTTGGCTGTCTGACAGATCTCAAAAAGTAGTGATCAGTGGACAATCACCAGGGCCTGGATCTGTTTCTTCAGTGGAAAATCCTTGGCCCAAAGCTGTGCAGCCTTTTCCTCCAGTGAGCTGGAAATAAATGTGAAATTGCTCCTGAAGAAGCTATGAGAGGAGAAAAATGGGCTGGAAAACATACAGAGAGACTGGTCAGTCCCTCTTAATATGAAATCATTTCACAGAATCATAGAATCATTAAGCTTGGAGAAGGCCTCTAAGTGCACCAAGTCCAACCATTAACCCAGAACCCCCATATTCACCACTAAATTGTGAGCCCAAGTTGCACATCCACATGTCTTTTAAATACCTCCAGGGATGGTGACTCCTCAGCTTCCCTGGCTGGCCTGTTCCAGTGCTTGGTCACCCTTTCTGAAAATAAATTTTTCCTGATATCCAATCAAAACCTCCCCAGGTACAACTTGAAGCCATTTCCTCTTGTCCTGCCATTTGTGACTTGGGAGAAGAGACCAACCCCCACCTGTCTCCAGCCTCCTCCTTTCCTCCAGGCCTCAGCTCCCTCAGCCTCTCCTTACCAGAGTTGTTCTCCAGACACTCCCTCAGTTATGGATGCATGTAGGGAAGTGATTTAACTGCTTTAGATGAGTCTGAAATCCACATCTGATGAGTTGTGGATGTTGAAATCCTCTGACAAGCTGTGGCTGCCCCATCCCTGGAAGTGTTCGAGGCTGGGTTGGACTGGGCTTGGAGTGACCTGGGATAGTGGAAGGTGACCCTGCCCATGGCAGGGGGTTGGAAGTGGATGATCTTTGAGACCCCTTCCAACTCAAATCATTCTGTGATCCCAGGATTTGATAAAACGGAGTACAATCACACTTTAGAGAGGACACTGAGCTGTCTGTGGGGGGAGCAGGCAGCCTGGACATAATTCCCTCTGTAGCCATAGACATTTAACCATAACAGACGGAGCTGGAGGAGACAGGTGCAGTGTCAGGAGAAGTTACATGCCTCAAGGGGAGTATCTCTCTAGAATCTCCTTCAGTGACACAGTTTTGCACTCTGTGAGCTATAAGATATACTTTCTTCTCTGGGATCTTCATAGGACTACAGGATGATTCTGGCTGGAAGGAGAACTCCTGCTCAAAGCAGGGCAGTTATGGGGGTCAGCCCAGTTCCTTCCAGCTTTACCCTGAAATATTCCCAGAATGGAGACTGGATAGAACAAATTAAGGAACTGCAAACAGAAGGACTAGACTTCTCTTCCCAAATGTGTCGCTTGGCTGCAGCTGGGGTAGTCACAGTCGTGCCTCTCTGTGTTACACAGCTGTGTTGCCTCACTCAACCCGGCAGATTTGCAAGGCAGACAGAGGCACAAGATGGTATTTGGCAGCTCCAGGTGAGTTTTCATGGTAAGCCTATTATCACAGCCCTTGTTTTGAGTGCTGAGCACCCATCCTTGACAACTGAGTGCCTTAAACTGGGCCCCCAAAACCAGCCTGGCCGTCCTTGCCTGTCACCCACGGCTGTCTGAGCGCTGCAAAACAAGGCGGCGTTGTTTGCTTTAAAGATCAAAGCTCATTTAAATGCGTTGTTTCTCCCTGTCTCCACCTGATATCCAGACAAGATGCCCCGGCTTAGGTGAGTCAGCCTCTGGCTGAAGTCAGCCGCAGTTATCTCTGCGAGGCGGGGGCAGCGCTTGCGTCGTCCCTGTGCCAGCGCCAGGTCTCTCTAATCGCCTCCGCCCCCGGTCCTTGGACCGAGCCCCGGCTTGGCCGTGACACGTCCCTGGAGGCTGCCCGGGTGCTGTGGGAGAGCAGCGCCGCCTCCTCTGCTCTGCGAGCCCCAGGGGAGGTGTTGCAACAGAAACCAGCACCTGCAGCCAGGGAAGGGCATTTTTCACAGCTCCTGCTTCTGCACGGAGCTCCCCGGCTGCGTGCGGCACATTCAGCTCTCCAGTGGGATGCGGGAGAGGCTGTCAGTTGAGTTTTTTCCTGTGGGTTTTTTTTTTTTTTTTTTTTTAAACGATGAGCTGACAAAGCTCCAGGTGGCTGTTTGGCAGTCACGCTTTTCTCCTCAGTTGCTGACGCCGACAGCGAGTGACTCAGCCCTTTCCAAGCTCCCTCCAAGCCTCTTCCCCTGCTGCCACTCAAATGTTCTTTCTCTCCGATGGTTAAACCAAATTCTGCCTCGAGGTCCTGCCCAGCGAGCAGCTCAGACAGGGCAGCACGGCTCCTTGCTGTGGTCATGGCATGGAGCAGGGATTTGCAGGATTCCCTTTCTGGACCGTGGGGGCTGTTGTGTGAGCCAGGGCAAAGAGTTTCTCCTCCACTCCTTGTTCTGTTTCCTAGGGAAAGCTCCCAGGGCAAAACCCACCCCTGGTGATCCGCATTCCTGTACCTTTGCCAAGCAGTGCCTAATTCCCCACTTGATTTTTCAGCTATATTTGTTGCGAACATTATAATTTTCTTTCCAACCCAAGAGCTGCCCTACATTTTCATCCCTACGAGCATGGGAGTTTCCAGATACCGCACTGCAAGCAGGGCAGCACCTCCCACCTTCCAGCACCATGTGCCCTGACCCACAGGGTCTGCCAGGTCCTGGGGGAAGGTGAGACCTTCGCCCCTGCACAGCTGATGGTTCAAGACTCTCTGGGCACAGAGGGAAGTGGGGGAGACTCTTTCAGGCAACAGGATGTTCTCAGGTGGAGCTGTTGCAAAAGGGCTGATCCCAGGCAGGAAGATGGGATCAGTGATGAGAGCTATGCTGTGCCTGGGAAGAGCCAGTGCTGGCCATGGCAGCCAGCAGCAGTCCAAAATAATCAAAGGAAGGTTTCATCATGGTTCAGAATGTACCAAGGCAGCCCTCAGAAAACATTTTTTAATCCAGTCTTATGAGGCTGGATTGTGGCTGGTCTAGACTTTACTGAAGACCCTGCAACCTTTCCCTCTTTGCTCTGTGGAGACCTGGCTTGCTGCGATGGGTTAGGAACAAAGACAGGGAAAGCTGTGAGCCATGGGCCATCTCCCAAGGCTTTGGGATCTCCAGTATGGATGTGTCTGTGTGAGCTGAGAATTCTGGGGGTCCTCCTGTGGTGGTGGAGCTCTGAGTCAGCTGGACAGTCTGAGATCAGTCCCTCCTGAATCTATGGTGTTGTCCCTTGATCTGATGACTGGAAAGGGAGTCAGGGATGAACCCAAGATGTGGATGTTCATCTTGAGGTGGGGGGGGGTGGGGAATCTCATTGGTTTTTTTGTTGGCAGGACTGAATGCACTGCAACATGGGGCTGTGATGGGCCTTGCACGTAACAACATCCTCTGCTGAGGATGGTTTAAATTACTGTAGGCCATGGCACCAGTTGGGAAGAGATCAGAGAATCATAGTATAGAATATAGAGTGTTTTGAGTTGGAAGGGATCTTACAGATCATCCAGTTCCACCTCTGCCTCCACCATGGGCAGGGACACCTTTCACCAGACCAGGTTGCTTCCATCCCCATCCAACCTGGCCTTGAACACTTCCAGGGATGAGGCATCCACAGCTTCTCTGGGCCAGTCCCTGTGAGTGACCAAATTAGCCTTTTCCAGAACCTCCCAATTTAATGAACTTTCACAGTACTCCTCTTAGGGAGGGCAGGGACTTGTGCATGGAATGGCAGCAGCCTAACATGGAGAGCTGGGATCTGGCCTGCAAAGGGGTGCACATTTTTGGGTGACGGAGAGCAAGGAAGAATGCAGCAGGTAGGAAAGAGCTTGTACAGGCAGGACCGTGGGTGGATGTTTCTCCAGCACACACGCTGTGTTCAGCAGTCCCCCTGGCCCTCCTGCTTGAGAGGAGAGGCAGCAATTAGGCTGATTGAAGGCCCAGTTGCTTCTTACACAAGGAGGAGGCAGTGCCCCTTGCAGCTGCAGTTCAAAGCCTGCAGGTGATAAGGATCTACCGTGCCCAGCACTTGGGAAGTGCTGGGGGAAATCCAAGGACAGCTGTGGCCATGCCACTCTGCTTCACCTCTATTTTCCCAGCTGGCATCTGGCTTAAAAGCCTTCCTGAGCCTAGAGCAGCACAAGGGGAGTTTCCTCCTCATTCTTCCATGCAACCCCATGTAATTACTTGGGAGCTCACACAATTTTGTGTCAGCTTTCCTTGCTTACCAGCCTGTTTGTGCAAGCTCAAACTCCTCAGCCTCCATGGAGACTGGTCTTTGCCTTCCTTGGTCATGGGGAGCAGAGTTAAAAACCCAAATGATTTCATGAGCACATCAGGTGGGGTGTGTGTAGTGTCTCCTTGGGGTGTATTTTGGGGTGTCCAATCAAGGTTAGGCCATGCTCTACTGGATGTAAAATCACTGAATGGTTGGGGTTGGAAGGAGCCCTCAAGATCAGAGTTCCAACTGCCCCACCACGGCCAGGGAAACCTTCCCCTAGATCAGGCTGTTCCAAGATGGCCTTAAACACTTCCAGAGATGGGGCAGCCACGGCTTCTCTGGGGAACCTGTGCCAGGGCCTCACCACCCTCACAGGGAAGCATTTCTTCTTCGTACCTAATCTAAACCCACCCTCTCAGTTTGAAGCCATTCCCTGTTCTGTCACTCCAAGCCCTTGCAAATTCTCTCTCCAGTTCTCTTGTAGCACTGGAAGGTGCTCTAAGGTCTTCCTGAAGCCCTCTCTTCTCCAGCAGGAACAAACTCCCCCATACACTTCCACCTTTGGCCAGAGTTCAGCTCTGCCTCCCACATCCTGATAATTCCCATTAGCAGCACCAGGCACACGTGGATGTACAAAACAGTGAACGCTTTTTATTTCGCTGCTGGAGTGTAACCACTGTAATTTCATAAAACTCAAAAACCAAAAAAAAAAGTGATTACTGAAGGCATACATTGTTTCTTTTTTTCCTTTTTACACAAGACGTTAAGTAAACAGACAAGTTTCTTTTTAAAAAGGTTATAAAGTGTCAAGATCCTATACCTCATCTGCATATTCAAAGTGATGCCATCTGATACAAAAAGCATTGGGTACAATAATTTAGCTATGGCTCAGACAAAAAAAAAACCCCAAACAAAACAAACAAACAAAAAAACCCAACAAAAAAAAAGTCATCTGGGCTTAATCTACACACTACTATGGTCACCCAGGGGGTTAAAAAGGAAAATATGCAGTTCTTTGTTGCACAGAAAGGAACAGCAGGGAAGTGGAGAGTTCATTGGGAGATCATCGTCTGAAGGGAAGCGGTGGAACGCCCCCTCCCCGGGAATGTCTGCAAGAGCCCGGCCCAGGACCCCCACTCTGTGCCAAGAAACCAGCCACATTCGTCTCCCACCAGACAGAATCCCATCCAAACCCACCCGCCAAGCTGCACCTACCCAGCGTGCTGGCAGCAAACAAGACACAAGACCTTGGAAACTGCATGGAAGTCACGAATCTCCCTGTGCGCTTTCCCACTGGGACTAATAAAAACCAAACAAACCCAATGAAAAAAAAAAAAAAAGGAAACAACTCTTTCTATTGTGGGTAGAGCCAGACTCTGCTTTCTCGGGAAATCTGTTCCTCATAAACCTCTGAAGCTCCCAGCCCAAGCACCACAGTGTCAGCCTTACTGCAAGACTCATAATATGAATTTACAAATGCGAAGTCTTTAAATGTGTGTCACCCAGAACTTTCCTAAATGAAGAGCTGGACGTTTGTGATGGCCACATTTCCTGCCCTCCCACCATCCCTCCCCCTCCCCGTGCTCCATCTGACTCGAAAACAAACAACAGAAGGGATATTTGAGGGCATACGTGTGCCATGTGCTACTGGTGAGAGGAAACAGCTACAAGTTCCTGCTCAGATTCATTCCCTCACACGAGACTCAGCCATGACTGACTCCTAGCTAAAGGCTACAGGCTCTTGGTTTAATGGCTGGGGCATCTCTGCTTTGCCATCTCTTGGGTCTCCAAAGTTTTTGCACCAGTTTGGAGCCTTGTCCCTGCAAATTGCGGTGGCTTTCCACAGACGGTGAGGTGGTGGATAGGGGCGAGAAATTATAAAACCCAGTTTGAGCCTTTGCTTCTGGAGAAAAGGGCAGGATGAGGTGGCTGGCTTGTAGCCAAAGCCATGGGGGTGTCTGCTCCCTGTGACATCTTCCAGGACTCAATGGAAACAACCAGAGCAGTGACAGCATTGGCAAATACATCAGATTTTTAAGGCTCTCCTTTCAGCATCTTGGCATCTGAGGTGAAATAAGGATTAGTGCACAAGGAGAGAACTCAAGACCAGCCCAAACCATGAGCCCTTGGCTGCTTAGGCCTCACTCTGGCATTGTCTTACTGAGCTTCAACCTTCCCTCTTGCCCAACTGTCTCAAGATTTTCAAGCTCTTTGAGATTTATAACCCAAATCCCCCTTGGAAGACCCCTCAATTTCCCCAGCTTGTTGCTTCTGCAATCCCCTCTAGGTGGAGACATCAAGGAGATGGTATCTCAGAGGAAGGAGCCCAAGTCCATATAAAAAAAAACCCCAAATATTTGGCAGTTCAACCCAGAGAAACTTTTGAATTCAACCCTCCATGCAGAACAGCAGCTCCTGGGCTGTCAAGGTGTCTTTTCCACGGAAGCAGCACTTTTTAGGATTAAAGGGGAGATATCCATGGAGGTTAAAAAAAAAAAA